>JAEIIG010034529.1:0-19626 GCA_018904695.1 Drosophila parvula
ATAATATCCTGGCAGTACCTACAATTTAATAAAGGTTGCCAGCTCTTTGTTTTTCTTTAATTCCTTTTATTTGCATGTTTTCCCTATGGTTGCTGCTAATTAATTCTAAAAGCTTCACGTACATTTCCCTTTTAAATATAATTGATGTTGTCGATTTCTTGGAAATTCTTTGGCCAAAATGCGTTCTCACACCAATTTATATATACATTTTTTGGCTGCCTGTCTACTGTTGCTAATGATTTGGAAATGGCTTGGCCGGGTGGGCTTTATTTGCCGCTCCTGTGCCATTGCTGTGCCAGTTAATGCCACTTAATTAATAACAGCAACTTGTGTTTCAACTCAATTCTTATTTTCCTTTATTTATAAATTGTAATTTCATTTGCTCTCTGCCATTAAAGTCTTAAAAGATTAAACAAATAAATAGGCGAGTGATGGGAATGCCAATGGAATGGAATGTGAATGTGATTGTGAATGTGAATGCGAGTGGTATTTGAATGGGAGTACGTGCATGTGCTGGGGCATTGCAATTACATAACTTGAATAGAAATGGAAATCCAAAACTTGCCTCGAAGGAAAGCTGAGAAATTTGCATACAAAAGTATCTGATGCTGGGGAAATTCTTTGACTTCGGCATCCTCTTTGCCACTGCAATGCATGCCAAGCAGAAAAGCGACATCATTTCCATTTTTTTTTTTTCTACTACTACTACTCGTATATATTCTTCTTATATTATTTTATTTTTTATATGTTTTTTGTTCCTAAGGAGGGCAACTCAACACTTTTCGCCACCCTAGTCAACCCTTTCGGCACAATTGCAGCTGGCAAAAGATGAAGGCGAGTCTGGAATACTATTAAATACACAAGGGAAGCTACTTTTAACCCAAATCTGCGGGCATAAAAGCCAGCCAGCCAGCCAGCCAGTAGCCAAGGGTTAAGGCAAGAGGCCGGAACGGGGTACTGGGAATTTGGAGGCGCAGAGGAACCAGTGGAATCGGTGGTGCTACCAACGGAGCAGGCCACACATGAGCACAAATAATGCAGCGATGGCGGCCACGTGGAGCCTTGCCAAAGGGGCAATCCTGGGTTAACTTTGGGGTTGCAGCCGCACCAGGCATATTTACTGGCTTAAAGGGGTTGAGGGGGTTGAGGGTGAAACGCTTACTGGCAGCAACACTCGTCTGACAGTGGCAGCCTGGCAGGCGTCGTCTAAGCTCCACATTGATACGAACGCTGAGCTTGAACCCAAGATCTAGGGGAAAACCTTATCATTACCAAAGTTAAAATTTGAATATTTACTTATCTTAAGAAATTTCCAATTATTTTATACAATTTCGTAGCTAATTGGCTGATTTTTTCACATTAAAGGTAAGTATTATTCAGAAAATACATTATACAGAAAAGGCATTGTTTTTAATTTGAATTTTTGATAGGAATGGCTTGGAAAACGAAGCTTATGTTTTAAAAATTATAGCAACCCATAAATGTAATTGCTTAAATTTGTTTTAATTTATTTAACTAACTTGCTAACTTGCCACATGAATTAAAGTAACTTTAGATTAAAGTTCTGCTGAAGAAGCTTCAAATGAATTATATATTTTTGGTTTATGACTTTATCCAAACAGTATTTAATATAAATAAATATATTTTTGTAATAATTAACTGTTAATTACAAATGTTTTAAAACATGATATAAAATATATATAAAAGCCATCCTCTAAGACTTAGTTTTATTTTGATTTGGACTTTTAATAAACCCACCAAATACCAAATAAGTATCATAATTATCTAAATATATTATAGATATTATGCTTTCTCTAATTTTCCACTTATTTTTGGCTACTTTGTGTCACTGTGCTCGATGCCAACTGGCTTTTGAGGCACTTTGGCAGTTGCCTTGCGGCATTTGCCACGGATTCGCATTCGCATTCAGCTTCAGCTTCAGCTTCAGTTGCAGATTGCATATTGCAGATTGCTCGTGTTGCAGCGTCGTGATTAAGCCGCAATTTTTATACAATATTTGCATGTGTGATTGTGTGGGAGGTGTGTGTGCCTGTGTGTGTGTGCCAAAAAGGAGAAATGAATGGGGGGGGGCGGGGGTCGTGTCCTGGGTGTTGGCCACATAATGACATTCGCTCTTCGCCAGTCGTCGTATAATACAGATATTACAATATGCGGATTATTAGGCATTATGCACATCTGCGCTCCCGCTCACCCGCTTCCATCTCTCATGCCCCCCTTGGAGCGACGCCCCTGTCGTTTCACGCTCTGTCTGCCTGTTATTGTGTGCTAACAATTTCTATTCATAAAACGTCGGGGTAAGTCCCTCTCTATGTGTGTGTGTGTGTGTGGCAGAATGCAAATTTATTGTGTACTTTTGCCGCCAAGTTGCGGCATGTTGCCCGCTTTTCTAATGCCCCTACACCTACCCCGTTCCCCCCTCCGTCCAACCTCGAAACTAAAGTGAGCTTTTGATTTCGGATTTGCATTTGTGGGGATGCTCTGATCGTGATTGGGGAGGCAGAGGTTCCTGGGTGTTTTTTGGGTGCCAAGGTCTGTCAGTGTGTCATTAGCATTGCATTCTGTCGTTTAAACTGGGAAAAAGGAGCTAAGCTCTGTGGCCTAGAGTCACTGCAGCAAACAGGGAAAGATACATAATAGAAAATAATACCAAATAAATATTAAAGAAAGATAACAATAAATGAAATATTTATAGCTAATAAATGTATTTAAAAAGCTGTTAAACATCTTCAATTTTTAACAGTAAAGCCATTACATATTTTATAATATATACTTATTCCTATTTTTAAGCATCTACTCCCCTTTTATTATTGGCAAATACTTAAGACATTTTCCTAAAATGATTGCTCCAACTTTCTAGTACAAATTTCTTGGATTGTTTTTCGGTGGAAACTTCCTTTTACTTTGCCCTTTTTCTTGTCTTTTTCCCAGGCTCATTTTTCATTTTGTTCAACAGTCTAATACCCGATTCTTAAGCTAATGATTGGGCTGTTGCCACGCCCATTTGGACGGGGGTACTCTAGCCCTACGCCCATCGCCCATCTCTTGGCTGCCTTTGTTTTTTGGTTTATTTTCATTTAATTTGTTTTGGAGGCAACGCTGCGTATACGCAATGCGAGCACTCACTTTGTTTCAATATGCATGAATCCTTCGCATCCTTTTCGCTACACACACACACACACACACAAAATAAAATAAAGCAAAATAATAGGAAGGGAATTACACAGCCATGAGACATGCTTGCACAGTCTCGGGCTCAAAGTCACTTAACCAAATAAATTTTTTTGCAAAATACATTAAAAAAAAAAGAAGAAAAATCGAGGGAGAGAGGGAAAAAAAAGAAGGCCGGCTATGTGTGTGGGCGTGGCTGGCACCGTTGTTGTTCCTGCTGCCGCTGCTGCTGATGCTGTTGTTGCTCAAGTATTTATTTTGCTTGAGTGCGCTACAGTTTTTAAGTTTGTTTGCACTGAAAACTCAAGGCACAACTTGCAAATATTCATTACAAACAAACAAACAAGCGGCGGGTATGGAAGCGAGCGAAAGCGTTGCCCCCAAAAGGGGGCTTCCCCAAGCATCCAGAAAGAAAGTAGAGTCTCGCCTCGCATTCTCTCTCGACAGCGCGAACTTAATGTGATTAAAATTGTATGGCTGTCGTTGGCTGTTTGCCTCGGTAAGGGAAAAAGCACAGGACGCACTGCTCCGCCATCTCCCCACTTTCATCTCCTCCATCCAGCTCTCAGCTTGGAATGTTTTAAAGATCTATGGGTAGCAGTTCGACGGAAAGATACCCAAGGCACTTCACTCCAAGCCAAGCCACGCTATTCGACTCCACTCCACTTCGTTGACTTTGGCCTGTACCGCCAAGAGGTATGCAACAATTTTAGTCCATCAGAGAGCTCAGTTATTGCCGGAAATATTCTCTTTATCTCAGAGATATCTTCGGGGTTTTTTCTTTATATATTAGTTAAAGAGCAAATAAAATAGAATGTGAGTAAAAATAAATAAAATACTAACTTGTTTCTTGAAGTAATAAATGTTTTAGCTTTAGATCTCTTTAAAATCTCACTATTTACCCAAAAATAAACCCATTAAAAACTACAACTACATATTGTGAAATGTATTAAAATCCGTAACGACCAGAGGATTAATTCCATCACCTTATTTCAGACACAAACTGTCCGATTTGAACTGATGGCGGAGGTAAAAACAAAGGCAAATCGTTAAAAGCAAGCACGTGCAATAAAAACAAAGTGTGACCTGATCTCGCCCCTTTGGAAATACTGACCCCTGCCTCAACAAACCCATCATCATCGTCATCATCATCATCAGCACTCACACTCTCTCAGAAACACTCAAAACACTCACTCAAACACTCGCGCAAGCACACTCACACACACACGCACACACACACACAATGGGGGCCCACATTTTCCTTAAAGCGTGAAATTTATTTTGCCCCGCCTGATTTTATATATACGGCATTTATTTTGCGATCGCCGCCACTTCCCCCTTAATGGATGCTTTAATAAAATTTTAAAGCATTTCAAATTTAGTGTTGAGTTTTAGTGTTTGTCATTAGTGTTTTGGCAGGCGTTAAATATTTAATGGACGAGACAGCGACGACGACGTTGCGTTTGCGTTTGCCATTGCCTTTGCCTTTCCGTTGAGTTTTTGCAACAAAGTGTTTGTGTTGTGTGGATAATTAATATGGCGAGATGGCGGCAGGATGGCTACCAAGGCTGCCTTGAAGTTCAAGCTTCGTATATATAGTATATTCAGTGGTTACTTGGAATGTCTCTGCCGCCCTCAGGATGTTTACATTCGCCAAAAGCTTTCGCCAACTTCTCTCGAGCAGAAGTTACTCGATGGCCAATTATTGGTTGATAGGGTTTTGAGTGGAACGTAAGTATATATACTAGTTGCCATCAAATCGTAATGGATAATGGCTTAAAGTGGAGAAGGAAATTGGCCAATAATGATGCTGCAGATGCTGCTCTGTTGCGTTTTCGTTGGGATTTTGTCGTATTTTCAAAGTATTTCATATTTTTTTTAACACCCACATTAACTTTAAACATTTTTAGATTAGGTCTAATGGCTTTCCACTGGCAGGAACCTTTAAAATCTAATGAATAATGGGTGGAAATTAGCTATTAGAAAGGTTTTTTAGCGTTATTTTTATACGTTTTTTTTTTTACGGGTTTCCTATTGAAAAACATAAGCACCAGTGGGAAATTATCATAAAATTGAAATTTTACATGACTGCAGAGGTGGGCTTAGATTAATGGTTGATTTTAATAACTTACTGTGTGGCTTTTTCTATTTTTCGATTAATTATGATTGATTTATACAACCAGAATTCACTAAACACAAAATTAAATGAGTTTGTAAAAAAAGTTTGATTTAATTTATTAAAATAGTTCACTTTCTGTGTCATTTGCATTGCATATTTTATAAGCCAATGCAGGTGTTAAGTAGTTACTTTTATTATAATTTAATTATGGCCCCGAGCTATATTTTTTGCTCTTTTAAATTAATTTGCTTTCAAGTTAAACAATTTACTTGTTTTATATTTTTTTTATGGTTTTTATCTAAAATTCACAGTCATCAACGGCCACAAATCCTAATCCAGAGCAGCAGTTGCCGCTGATTTGCTAAAAAAAAAAATGGAAAGCTGTCTGCGTTTGGCAACCTCTTCTGCCTTCTTTTTCTGTAAATCGTTCTTAAATTAAAATAAATTCGCTGTGGGATTTGCACTAATTCACACGTGGGAGTCGGGCAATTTGTTTGCCTATTGGAAATGTGAGGGAATTATTTTTAAAGTCAAAGCGAAATACGATAGTCGACTGTCAGATACCAATTAGAAAGCTTTGAAATACAAGTACACCTATCGATAAGAAAATAAATGACAACAAGCATAGTTTTCCATAAATAAAATTTCGATATAAATTAAATTTTTTGTAATAATTTGCGATATATGTTATCGAAGGGGTTTGATATGTGATATATCATATCGATATATCATTAATGTCGCCGGGATTCTAATCAATTTTACAATAAATAAAATTTCAATAAATAAATAGTTTAAATCCTTTTCGATCATTATTTTCGGAGCACAAAAATACGATAAATAAAAATTCCGATAAATAATCGTTTATCACAAGTTTCGAACATAACGTTAGACACTATAGAAATTTACCCAATCGAAGCTTTTATTATATTAAAACAACTATTAAAACTTTATCTGTTATGCTCAAAATATAGGCAGCTTACCTATCAGCTTACCTGTTTAAGAAATATTATCCCTTGAGACGTTTTTATCTTTTTAAAACTATGAAAAATCAAGTCAGTTGTTTTGGCTTCAGAAAAATTAAACACAAATTATGAGAGGCTTACAGGACATAACCTCGGGATCATTTGTTAAGTACCGAGAGCCAGCCATTCGGAAGTATCCGGAATACCCTGGGTAAAGTACTTTGTCTAACAACAGCTGCTGTCACTTGTTCTACTCGTGGCCAAAACTTAATTTTCCAACCAACTTCATCGCCTAAGAAGCGACATTTTTCAATGTTCACCCTCCGTTTGTGTGTCGCTCTTCCCCGGGCTTTTCCCTGCTGTTTCCAGGAAGCTTTTCTCCGCTTTTCCTTCGAGCACTGATTAGCATTTGAAATACGTGTGTTGTTCTTGGTGTTCTTTTTTTTTTTAGGGGCACTGGCAGCAGCAGTGTTGCCTTTGTTGTTTGTGAAGCTTCTGGTTCTTCGGGGGGCCCCACTAATTAGAATAAATCTAAATTGCCCGTTCTGTGGCAGTCAACGTAATGACTTTTATGCGCATGCTTAAGCTCGCAATTATCCACAGCAGCCAAAGATTAAATCGCGACAACAACAAAAGCCAACGGAGAAAATGGAAAATGAGGCAAAAACCGAGCCAAATTTTGGGCGGGCGGCGCGGGAGGCCTTGTGGGCCCGAGACCAAAAAAAAAAAAACAGAAACCGACCGAAAGCCAACAACACGCCAAAGAAATCCCTTTTATTGATACGCTTTCTTTATTTTTAGGCAGGCCAAAAAGTGGGCGCGCCGCGCTCTGCCGGAAAAAGGCTTAAAAACCGCAAAAATTACAAAGCACTCAATATGCCTTGAAAGGGTTGAAAAACCAAGGACCAAAAGGCAGCTGTGGTGGCTTAAGTGAGGCATAAGAAAATAATTAAAAACACAGCAGAAAGCCATTTTCCCCGCCACATAGTCGAATGATAAATGCCCTGCGATTAAGACGAGGCTTCCCGTTTGGGAAGCTCATTAGAATAGTTTAAGCCGATAAAGTTTGTTAATTGAGTAAATAAATAAATGGAATAGCTAGTAAGATGGCAAGATTGTTTATGAAATATGCAGGAAAGTGATTAAAGTAAGTGGATATTGAATCTGGTATAAGCTAAGTGCCTGAATAAGTAATTAATTTATCAGGTTTATTCAATTTCAACATAAAATAAGCAAGAACAATTAGCAAACTAATTAAACTTTAATGCACAATTCATAAGAAAATACTAAGCTTCCAAGTAATCAATATTAAACCTCTTCAAGACTCCGATTTGATTTGAAATTAAAAAATTTTAGCAAAAAAAAAAAAATGATATAAATTCAAGTGGTATTGTGCAACGCCCCAAAAGGCCAGTCACAAAATGAAGAAAAATATATAGAAAGAAAACCAATGCGACCTAAATCCTCAAAAAAATAACGTATACGCCACGTACGCAAAGGCGGCACCAAAGGAAGAACGTGTTCTGTGAGCTGTCGAGTCCGGGACTCGGACTCGGCGGGTCCTTTGTGCGCGCACATCCTTGGCATGGAGCGGAAAATCGCTGGTAAAGGGTATTCGAGGCGGTATTCCATGCTAACCCATGCCCGCCCCCTTTGTCAGTGGCAAACAAGAGCCAAATGTTTGTCAGTCAAAACCACAGCAAAAGAAAAAAAATAACAAAAAAAAAAAAGGGGCTGCGAAAATAAAATGCGAAATGCGAAATGTGAAATATGAAAAGGCAAACGGCTAACGCCAAAAGTGAAATGTCAAGCGAAAGGAAAGGAAATGCCGGGCAAAGGCAACCGAAAATAGAAGCCCAAAAGATTTTCAAAGTCACTCGGAAAATCATAAATTTCCACACTCACACACACAAAAAGAAAAACAAAGAGAGAAAGTCACAACAGAGGGGGCAGCTCGGACGGGAAGCCATAAGTGGACCAGTCGTATGGCAACCGCAGAGCGGAAGCCTCCAGTCAAATCATTTTTCCACTGCATTAGACGAGGCCCATCTAGCAAAGAAGTTGCCCTTACAATTGCCATACTTATTCTTTCCAAGGATTAGCCACATATGCTCCTCCGCCAAAACGAAGGCTGAATACACTCACAAAAATGCCCGATTAAATTGCTAAATTACTGGCCCAAAAAACGAAAAAGAATATTCTAAATAAAATGAAAATAAAAACCTATCTTAACTGCTGTTTAATTTTATAATAAATGTATCTTTTAAATAAGGTTTTTTCCTTAACTTCAAGGCCTAAATTGATCAAATTCCCACCGTGTATTTGAAGATATTATTGGACTGACACTTTCCCCAGAAATCAGACCAAACCGAAACCGAAACCGAACCGAGAGCCTGACCCACATGAACGGATGACAATGGACGCGATACACAACATCGAGGAGGCCCATGGCGATGATGAGGCCACTGAAGATGCCTATCGTCCTTTGTCTTGCATTTGTGTGTCGAAAATCTCGACAGGCGGCCATTTCGGGAGGAAAAAAACTAAGTCAAGCCAAGCCACTTGTCCATCTGTTCACAAACAAAAAAAAAAAAAGAAGAAAATAATAAGAGAGAACAAGGGTGGAAAGAAAAGGGAAAAAGAGCCAACGAAATCATGTTAGAAAAATGAAAATGCCTTTTCCTCATCAAGAGCTGCCACTTCAGCTGGTTAAAGTTGCAGCGCTCCTTCATCCATTGTCCCCGGAAGAGACGGAAAGTGGCAATGTTATATACTTGTGCCGAATTTTCATCCAATGAAAACTAGTTTGGGGGTTTCCTTAAGTGAAAGCGGCTTAGTAGTTGTCAATCTACTTGAATCCAATCAAATGTGGACAAACAGAAATAAAGAATATTATTCTGGGAAAAGTGTCTTGGTTTTATAAAAAGAAATACCCACTTACATTCCTTTGTAAATTCATGATTATTAAGTGAAGAACATACATTTTATGATTACGATTTAATATAAATATTTTTGCTCCGCCAGTTTTCCATAAATATTTGAAAAGTTACGAGCTCAGCTCGCAATTTCCGCACAGCTCAAATTCAAATAAAACAAAAGATCTTTATCAGCGTGCGAAATGGTCATTACGAGAGATTTCCCATCCATCGAATTCTTGGATTGATTGGGTGGCAGGTTGGTTTTTCCGGGAGGTCCTTTTTGGGGAGGGATGGCTCTTGGGACAGTTGGCAGTGTGGTTGCAGTTTGTTGAGACCAACCACAAATATTGCCAGCCGCAATGCCAGCGAGCGCAAATAAGTGATGCATTTTACATGATGAATGTGTGCGCGTGTGCGAGCATGTGTGTGTGCTGCTCCAAAAACAAGGACACCCAGTCGAGACCGGGCAGTGGCATCGGGTATCCTTTTTGGCGTTTGTCCAGCGACAATCTGTCTATGTGCAAGACATGCTCTCGCCATGTGCGGGTCGAAATGCAGGAAAATTATTTGCTATAACGTAATTAACATGATTTATAGACGAGCACACAACAAACAGCCAAAGGCGAACCGGCAGGATACGCTCTTCACTCGAGTGTCAGAGTATACACGGAGCAAAATGAGTGTGTGACTGGGGAAATGTTTAATTAATTACTCAATATCAAATAGTCATTTGCTAATATAAAGTAAGTACTAGAAAGAACTAGAGAATCGGTTATCGGTCTTCAATATCTATCGGTCTGAATATAGTCTCGAAAAGTTTGATAAATTGATATCGGAAATATTGAAAACTTATGCAATTTCCGTTTCCGTTAAAATACGAATAGTATCGATATATATAATTATAAAAATAAATTATCATTTCCTCTTTTAAATACCAGATGGACTAGAGAGTTAAATTTCTTCTAATATATCAGTGTATCTATCGGTCTCAATATCATATTGAAAATATTGTAATTATTCATATATTGATATCTGAAATATCGAAAACTTAGGTTTAAATATAGAAAAATATCCCAATAAAATATAAAATAATATATAAAAATAAAAAATCAACAATATTCTTGATAAAAGAAAATATCGATATATCGCACATGTATCGTAAGTGTAAAAATACCGATTTCGCGCCTGCCTTCCCCTATAATTTCTCTGATATTTTGTACAACATTTTTTCTCGCTGTGCTTGTGGTGTGGGTGTGTGTGTTTGAGTATCTCTGGTCGCTGTGTTTGTGCAATCGTCTGTCATGGCAACGACAACTCCAATTGACAGCTGAGCTGCAGCGTTTGATGCCCAACTCTGCTCGGTCTCTGGTCACCGCTCTGCTCTCCTCATCGGGATCGAAAATGTTATTGCTCTGCGGAAGTGTGTGCGCCTGTAATTGATTAATTTATATAGTGCGAAGTGGGCGTGACCGGAGGGGCCCCGATTCTGTTTCTGATTCCGATTCTGATTCTGTCTGCCATTTGCCATTTGCCAACAAACGACCAACGACTCTGGCAACTAGTTGGTCCAACTTTTGATGGAACGATTTAATATGAAGCGAATATTTGTCAAGGATAAAGACATATATATATACATGGGCAAAGATAAGATGTTGAGTGGAAATTGATGCGGAAAAGTCCAAGAAAATTAAAGAGAGAAGGCACGGAGGGGAAAGGAAAATTGTGCAAAAGTTAGATATTAAATGAAGGGAAAGCCAAGTTGAATCAGACAAAGGAAATTGTGATTAGGAAAGCTACAGGCGTGAATGCCTGACTATGACATACCCGGTACTTAAGACTTTTACAGTTGTAGAAAAATAATCATTAACTAATTATGCTGTAACTTTTGATATATCTTTAAATAGCTTGAAATTTGCACAGTCACTTCGGAGAATTTCCCTAACGATGCTCATTTAATTCGAAATAATTTTCTCTTCCCCGAAGCAAGCTCATAAACAATGCGAACAGCACAGAGCCCATATTGACAGTATCCCATGGGGGGAAGAATGGTATGAAATGAATTTTAATTTAATTTTATTCGAGTACATTTATGTGTAATCAAACTGAATATTGAATACTCAATCTCGCCGATGGGCGAGGAAATTGCAAATTGCTGCAAACTTTTTCCGCGATTTCCGCGTAATTGTGCGATATTGCCATCGATTGTCGACTGTGGCAGGCCCGCCACCTTGATATTTTCATTTCACTATTACGTTTTGTGCAAAAATTACGAATTACGTATTTGCACAACGTATGCCAGTGTAAATATACGATGGCATCAGAAGTGTATATATATAATACTTACTACATACACGTAGAGGACTGTTTGTTGGGGGGAGGCGGCGCCATGTGTGTTTGCAATTCATTAAACATCCAACGAGTTCAATAAACATGCCATTAAATATGGCAAAGTCCATGTAAGTGTATTTATATATGTGTGTGATTCGGTGTGTATGTTTGTGTGTGTGTGTGAACCGTGAGCTACAGTAAACATTCGGCCAATCACCTGACTTTTTTTGCCCGGAATTTTGCATTAAAAATGCATACTAATTGACGACTGACGGCAACATTGTTTGAAATCTTTTCATTGGTATTTCTTTAATAATATTTAGGTATATTTATTAAATGGAAGCAAGGTCTGATTGGTTATATATTTAAATAGATATAATTATTTGAAGAAAGAGAGAAGTTTAAATATTTATTAAACAAAATGCCACGGAGTTTGTAAGGACTTGTTCAGGTTAATCTTACATACACCTTTAAACACCCTGTACCTTCATTCAAGACAGTCTACATTCTTCAGGAATCTTACATCCATCTTTTAAGATTGATTTAATTGAATTTAAGATTTAATCTGAACTTTCATTTTGCGGAAAATCTTTCGGTTTAAATGCCACGCAAATCCTTCTGCCTGAGAGCCATTTAACACTCCTTGGTCTATCATTTAGCCAACAAACTCGGAGCCCCCGCCCTTTCTTTCTGGCGGTGCTCTCTGTTGCTGTCGGCCATCATCATGTCAACATGTCTGCATATATCTCACTTGGCCTGCCTCCGCCATTTTGTCCACCATTTTCCGGGCGTTTTTTTTTTTGCTGGCTTTTGTGTTTTCCCGAAACTAGTCCCTGCCTAGTTAATTGTTTAACTTTGGCTTCCAACAACTGAAACTTGCCTCTGACTCCTGCTTGTTCTTTCTCTGTTCCGCCCATTTTTATAGTTTTTACTCATTCTGTTTTCTTTTTTTGGTTTTTTCTTTTTTCTTTTTTTGGTTTTTTCTTTTTTCTTTTTTGCAAACCACTGCAATTAATTTCGAAACAAAATTTTGTTGTTGTTGGTGCTGCCGGCGGCTATTTCTTTCCTTGCCTTTTTTGTAGCTTTTCCTTGCATTGTTTTTTGTTTTTCCTACTCGCTGCTTTTCCCTGCTTTTTATTTTTGTTATTGTAGTTGTTGTTTTCTGTATTTTTTTTTGTTTGCTTTTCACGTTTCTGCTTGGCTTGGCCCAATTTGAAAGCAATTTTTTTTCAATATGACACCCCCGAGCGTCATGTGATGCGAAAACTAAAAACTAATGCCGAAGCATTCTATATGCGACTCCGGTGCACATACTTTTAGCACGGACAGTGCGAGCACAGTTGCTGCTGGTGACACACTGTGCGAAAATGGTTAGAAATTCATTTATAAAATGTAAAAACTTTGAAATCTTTTTGTTTGCCGCTAGAAAGGGCGTGTTTCTCGATATATCATATTAATTCTGGTAATATTATGATACATCTATCGATTTACAGATATTCGGAAAAGAAAGAAACAGAAGAAAAGAATAATAAACCGCACGGCCCTATTACACAAGTTTTCCTTCCTGGCCTCTGCCAGCACATGTATACTATTAACATTCGTGCGATTTCGGCAAAGGTAAGCCTTCGGGAAAAAGAAATGCTTAAAGTAATTTCTTAGTAAGAATATATTATCATTTTCCCCAAAGAAATATACAAAAAATATACCGAAATTTGTTTGTGATAATTTCTCGCAGTGTGCTTCTGTTATTGCTGGCATTCCCGGTGTTGTTGTCGCTGCACAAATTGCTTAAGCCACATTGTGGCACTCGGCGGTGCGGGCGGGGGAAATTCAAAGGGGTTGGGGGGTTGGAAAATGGCGAGGGAAAGTTGCTTGGCGCTGGGCGCCCTGCGGTATGCTAAGATTTATAGTCTGCAACTGCTGCAGTCTGGCGGAGAGAGTTGATGTTGCTGTTGATGTCGATGCTGCTCCTGCTCCTGCTCCGGCTCCTGCTCGGGTTGTTGTCGTTAGCAAAACAATTTTGGAAAAGTTTTGAGTCATGTGAGGGACTCTCATCTCCCTCCATCTCTCTCCATAAAATTAAAATTATCCACGTGCTTGCGAGTTAGTGGGCATCGCCTGTAAAAGATTCCCCAGAAGACTGACGAGTTTTCCACTCACTTTAACTTTGGTTTTATTTTCCCCATTTCTCTCGTTATTCCCTCTCGTTTTTTGTCTCCTTTTTTGTTTTTGCATTGTTGTGTCACATTAATTAAATATAATTCAATTAGTTTTGTGTGTCTGTGTGCCACAACAATCTGCTGCGTTTTTTTTTTTGTTTGCTGTAAATGTTAATTTAATTGCAACTTTGTCACTCGGACATTGGTGCGGCGGCATGTTTGTTGCCACACCAACAAGCTTTTTAATCAATTATTTAACCTACTCTCGCACTAATGGAAATTGTTTGGTCACTTATTTTGTATATGGTTTTCAGTTGAAAACTGATTTTTAATAGTTTTCTCAAGTGTATTGCGGCCTGACAGGGAAAATTGTTTCAAAAAGATTCACCTGCAATAACTGAAAATATGTATCATCAACGTAGTTTGCCTTTAAATTTATCAAAGGTAAGTTTTTATGAATTAAGATTCAAAATAAGTTAAATATAAGCATTTAAATTAACAAAAAACGCGGAAAACTCAGTTGTCTCAAGTTCTGGATACTGGACCCACATTTCTCGAATTCTTTTACGGGAAGGCCCTTGTTGTTTCCTCTGAGATTTCGTTTTTTTTATTATTTCCAAGCGTGGGCACTTTTGGATTTTGTTGCCAGCATCCTGTCGCCCCCATTCCCATCGTCCTTTTAACTTCAGCTCAACTTTGACCCCCGGCGACCCCATTACGAGTGACGCCTCATTTTCTTTATTTCTGGCGGCAGCACGCGCATTACATTACATTACAACATGGCCGGAACGGGTCCCGACTCCCGATTCCCAACTCCCAACTCCCTATCCGTGTCCGCATCCTCATCCGCATCCGCATCCTTGTCCAAGCGGGAGAGAGTCGCCTTCCGACTCGGCTTTCGGTCATTTCTATTCGAGGAAGTGCGAGTGCGAGTGTCAAGTGAGTGTTTTTTGAGTGCTCGGCTTATTCATGGATACGAATGGAGGGGAATGGATATCCACCAAGTAATGGGGCAAAGTCAGTTCATTAATGGAAAGATACTTGAGTCATTGTCCAGAGTAATTGCAAATATATCTATATATCTATTGATAATAGACTTTTAAAGAATATTTAATGTACATGACTAGAATTAAGCCAAAAGGAACCAATTTCCAGGGTTTATATTGGCTATTCAAGTATTAAAAAGCACTGTAAATATATTTAAATATTTATTGCCCATGTCTATGTCCGTTTTATGGCTTAATCAGCTAAATGCGTGTCCTTGGAGGACTTAAAGCCCTCGCTTAGCTTCCTGTGGCTTTTCTTTACTTCAGCTACTGGCAGCTTCCTTTACGATGTCGATTTTTTCGGTACAAATTGATGCCATCTGTTCGACGTTTAATGCCTCGGGGTTTTGGCCAGCTCCCGGGCCATTTGTCGTGCAACACTTTCAGCGCTTTTTAATGCAGTGGCTGCATAATTTTTACGCCCGTAAGTCGCCTGCATTATCCGGGCCATAAATCGGAGACGACTTCGCCTTCTTGTTCCCCTTTTCCCGCCCAGCTTCCGTCTGAGAATCAGGATGAGGTTGAGGGGGAGGAAATGGCAGCCTTGGTGCCCGAGGACCTGTGTGGTGGTGCAGTTAATTTTGGTCAGCGGGCAGCTCGATTTTCACACGACTTGCCCCAACTCGCATATCCTCATCCTGGCGGACTCGAACTCACACTCGCAGGACTCACCTGACCCGAAAGCCACTTAAGAGCCATTCAAATTACGTTTCATTACGCTTATTGAGGGGGGCAGGGTTCTGCAGTAACAAACCTTTTTTACGGCCGACAGGTGACTACGAATTTCGAGGGAAATACTCGCCCTCGGAATACCCTTGGAGTGGTAGTGGAAAGAGTATTTCTGGATCAAATATTACAACTTAAGATTTTGATTATACAGAAATCTTAATTCTCTTATTATTTAAAGTGAATTTAACTTTAAAATATTAGAAAGATGACCTAACATAGGTAGGTAACCATTAGTCGAATACACCTTTAAACTTTGTGCCTTTGTTTTATGGCCTTCAACTTTTAAATTCAATTTATTTCCTTTTTTTGCTGGCCAGCCAAAAGTTATTGATTTAATTCGTGTCTGGGGAATGCTTAATCAAAAATACTCAAATATATGCCGGCCTCGTCTCCACCTCCTCTCATATTTCCCTGTTTTCCCGACACCAACTTTCGGACTCCGGGAAAGTGGGAAGGAAAAGTTGCGCCCGGCAATTTGTTGGCCGGGAAATGCGAGCGTGAGCTCGTTAGGGCATCACCGCCAAGATAGTTTTCCTTTAAGTCTAACCCACACAGAACCAAAGGAAAATATCACTTTCTATGAACTTCTTGTGAGTTTATGGATAGATTTCCATGAATAAATTAAAGGTTAAATCTATCCGTCATCCGAGACATTGAAATCAATAGTTAATCTTCGGCGAAAATATTCCATATTCCATATTTTTAATATGATTTTTATATTGTTTTACTTTTCATTAGCAATATTTGTGAGCCAGCTCTTTTGTCCGGTATCAGCAGGATGCTCACCACATGGACATGGTCAAGTGCTGTGTGTGAAGGGGGAACTTTGGTGCGGGTTAAGGATCCTGTGAGCCAACCAAAACCATTGTGGTTGTCCTTGCACGTTGCACTCAGCTGGAGATTTCATTGCATTCGAAATTATTTCAAATATGTGGAGATGTGACTTTGTAAGGGCACGTTTGTTTTTAATAATCCACAGTTAATTTCTCTTGTTAATAACTATCCTAAGTAATAACTAAAATATACCAAGATTGCAGAAGTAAACTTGAGTAACTTTATAAGCTGATTAAGACACTGCAAGCCTTAGCTAATTAACTTATAAGCTGCCAAGTTACTAAGCTGCTCAATTAATTACCTTAAAAGCAAACAAAAAACGGCAAAGTCATAATAATTGAAGAGACAGACTAAGCTGCTAACAATCTTAAATAGTTTATTAATAATTAACAGCAGACACTTTGGCAATAAAAACTTAACAACAAGCGGATACAGGAGCGGACCAATTAGCGATGAAAAAATTAGCGGAAAAAGAATAAGTTAACAACAAGAACAGATTGCGGCGCCAGGAGCCGCAATTTAAAACTATTTAAACCTGATCAATGAGCTGCCCATCAATCTCAGGCCGATACTTTGTTCGAAACTTCTCCGTAGGCGGTAACTTGCTGCCATCGATATGCAAAGGAAAGGTAAGGGATGCGACGATGGATATGCAGGCAGGAAAAGCGGAAAAGCGGAAGCGGCGGGAATGCTGCTCATTTTGAAGTGTAACCAGAGTATTAAGATACTCGCTCGCTCGGTTTACAGCCCCAGCGTCGAGGTGGGATTCACTCTTCCTGCCAAGGCTAAAATGCATTAATCTTGCCCCTCCGAAGCGGATTGAGAGGGGGAGCAGGGGGGTATTTGGAGCAGTCAAGGGAAAGGACAAAGGACTCGCCGCGCAGCAGCAACCGATATCGATGTGAGGGGCTTAATGTCGATGTCGCTGCTGTCGCGGATATTGCAATTTGATGGAGTCCAAACCAAGAAAGGACACTCAGCTAAAAAATATTGTTTGGCAGGAAAATGTGTGAAATTGATGAAGAAAAATAAATGTATATATTAATTAGGTTAAAATTATAAACTAAGCAGAGGAAAATATTAACAATTTGGACTGCTTATGCCTCTTAAAAACTGGCTCTCACTTTCTACAATTATATTTCAGACAGATTTTGATTTATTTTTAAGAATATTAATATTGTAATTGAGCTTTCTCTATTTTGGATTTAAGAACCTAAGACTGTTATATTTTTTTTTCAGAATTAAGATTTCTTTTACTGTTGCAGCTTGGGGCCTTAGATATTCGCTCAGTGCACTTTGGGAGCGCGTTACTGTTGCAGAAACCGCAGTCTCTTGCTCGGCAGCAACAGGATGCTTGTGGGTGGCAATCTGTAAGAGGCGGCAAAGGCGGCGGTGTAGGCGTGGCTGGAGCTCAGGCTCCATGTAAACAAAACCCCACGCACTTCAGGCTGCACTTGAAGCCTGATGCTACGTTAAAGTTAACTCATTCCCTTTCTTGTGATTTCTTTTTTTTTTTTTTTGCTGCTGCTTTACATCTTCAGCCCCCTCAATGGATGGGTGGCTGAGTGGTTGCGTTTGGGGGGCTGCCACCACACAGAATGCAGCACCATTGTGCAAATAGTTAGAGCGCAACGCAGATGCCTCAAGATAAATGCGCAACAAATGCAGTTTGTTGAAGTCAATTATTGTTTAAGTAGCTTAATTCGTAACTCACGGATCCGTTACGGCACTGCGCCTAATTGAATTACGTTTACGTTGGGCTTTGTCAATGTGGGTTTAACTTACGCTGAAGCTGCTGGAAATCATTGATCGAATGGAATGGAAATTTTAACTTTAATTCAATTTCAGAAAGTTTTGACTTCCAGCGGGAACTAAGACTGGGAGGGTATTCTGTGGTCTTAATTAGTATAATATTTTTATTAGGGGATTTGCAAAAATATTATTGTAATGTACTTAGTTTTATTTTTCAATTAATATTCTTGTGAATTTACAATAACTCCTTGGTGAGTTATCGTTAATGCATATTTAATTTATCGATCATTCTTCCATGGTTACTACAGAGTTGATCGATACCTCGTGTTTGATTGTTTTATGATTTATCGTTTTTTTTATAGGAAATTCAATGATGTTTTTTTCATTATTACTCTTTGATCCAATCAATAAATCATAGTAAATTCGTCGATAATTCTTGTTTAATTTATCGTTGATTTATTGTTAGTAAATCTTAAATAATTTATCGGTAATTCATATTTTGTATCGTCAATTAATCGTTAATCTAACGTTCCTCGTAAATTTATCGTCAATTTATGGTTAATTTATCGTCAATAAATCGTAAAGTTATCGTCAATTGATCAGTAGTACATCGTTGATTTATCCTTGATTCCTCTAAAGATCAATGATCGAGAATGACATTGAAAATCCTTATATTTAGTGGCTTTTAGATTGTAAAAAACATTCAAACCACTAATTAATTTTTTCGTTTACACCTTTTTTTCTGGCAGTGAACTCCATGAAACTGTACTTAAGCCTTTCCCATTCTAAATAAATCGCAGCAGCTTACCTGAGAAGCAGCGCTCGAAAGTTGGCTGAAAATATTTGATTTTCTCGGCCTTTGTTTGGCCATTCTTTGGCGCAAATCTCTCTTACTTTCTCTCTCTCTCTCTCTCTCTTCGCTGTTTCTCTTGAGAAACTTCAAACGCAGCGAGCGCGCCGGAGAAATGCACTTAAAGTAAAAGTACTTTGTCAGTCATCTTATCCCAGACCCAGTCCCAGTCCCAGCCACCGCACTTCTCAGTGGCTCGTGATCTCGGTTCTTGGTTAGTTTTTGTTAGCTAAAAGCAACTTGAGATTGGCAAGAAAAAAGCGGCAAAACTACTTAAGACTTGGCTCCATTCCACACATACACATCGCTATATATATATTTATATATTATATATATAGTATATATTTATATATATACAGAAGTTGGGAAGGCAAGTTGTTGCAGCTTTAAGTTGAAAGCTTATTGGGGAATCTGGATAAGGCCGCAAAGTATCGATAAAGTCAACGAATTAATTCAAATGTTTCTTGGCCGGCATAAATTACTAAACGTATGAGAGGCAATAAATCTAGTTATTTATATAGAGATTTCGTTTACCTGGCCAGCCTGCCTGCCCCCTTAGGCTCTGCCATCGTCCAGATTGTCTGTCTGTCTGACTTCGATGAAATATTACACTTCATATGGCGTGCATTTCATTTGCTCATAATAACGCCTCGAAAAAAAAAATATAATATATATACCGCCAGTAATAAATAAAAGTTGGGATATAAATTTACTTGAATGCTGGTGATGGGCATGTGAGT
>JAEIIG010034531.1:0-41910 GCA_018904695.1 Drosophila parvula
AAAAAAAAAAAAAAAAACTACATAAAATCGTTGATAAACTCCTTGATCTATTTCCTGCTGAGAAATTATCATTTATTATCTGTTCTAGTTAGTTTAAGATGAGAAATAGTAATAATAATAATCTGTAGAGAATTTCGGCATGCCTTTTAAAACCAGTTGAACTTAGTTACACCCCTTCGCCCCATCCCCCCTTGAAATCGCACTCGTATTAAGTTCCGGCTTGGCCTTGTTTTGCGGCCAAGTCCCCGTACCGTGCCGCATGCCCCCAAAAAGTATGCCACGCCGTGTTGTTGCAAATATCACAGTTTTTCTACACCATTTTGTTGCCTGCATTTTATGGCAATGACGCAGTGTGTGTGTGCGAGCAGGAGCGGACGAGAATAATTGTTACATGCATTCAAGTTGACTTGCTGCGGTTTATCTGCATTCCCCTGCCATACCCCCCTTCCCTGCCTGGGATGTGCATTGGCAATTTAATGTCACGACAATGCCATATTATTTGTTATCCTTGCTATCCTTGCTCCCTTGGATATATGTACGAGTATATGCGAAACCGAGTTGTGCATAATAAATTAACCGCATGGCCGGTTCGAGTTTTGCTCATTAAAGCGCATTTGTATTTAGTTGTGCATAAAACATTAAGCGAAAATGAGCCAACGTGACCAGGACGAGGCTGATGTATGTCCTTCCGAATGCGTGCGTGTGTGTGTGCCATGTGGGAATTTGTTTGTCCGTCGTCCTGCGTAATTACACATGCTCCGAATACGAATGCACTGCCACTCATATTTCGTATGGACAGACCAGGTGAGAAGATTGCCATCGAACGAGCGATTTTCTCCCCTCTGGGCTGGACAGTAATTATGTGATTAAACGCGCTCAACACTGTGGGTCTCGTATTGATTTTAAATTGGATCAAACTATAATTAAGTGAACGGCCATTCATTCCGGGGGGAAAAGTCAAAGGGAAATTGCATTATTCTAAGCTATCGAATTGTTTTTATAATGAAAACTATTCACACCTGAATGCAAAATACTAATTAGTACCATTAGTAATGGAAATAATTATAGAAAATGCATTAATTTTAGTTAATAGTGAGCTGTCAGTTCTTGCAAAAATTCTTCTACAAATCGAAATATTTACCACAAGTCACTTATATATTCACTAGAAGCTAGACGTAACATAAAATGCCATTTTTAAATATCAATATTTTATATTAAAAAACTAACTAAACAAATATTCCATTTACAAAATCATAAATCTCAGCTTTTATGCCAAAAAAGAACCCATATAAAATGCCATTTTTTATTATTTCTCTATTTTGGGAGACCCTTCTCCAACCCCCCATAAAAAAACCATACCACATATCATTTTTACTTTAAACATAACCATAAGTTAACTCCTATTTGTTTATTCTATTCGCAGACACAAAAACCAACATCCATATATGTATATATATAATAATATTTAGGAAGGCAGACCCCAAAAATGTTATGATAAACTTTATTATACCGAAGGCGTAGTATTATATGCATGAAAATTAAATTTATTCGCTAAATACCGGAGAGAGAGAGAGGGCGCATGACCTTAGTCCTCTTACCCCAGAACCCTGTCGACTTTTCCCTGCCCTGTCACAGTCGCTTAGGCATTCGGTGGGAAAAACAATTTAAACTTTCATTACAGTCAACACATTACACACCCAAACCCCACACATTTGGCCACTTGAGCGACACTCATTCATAAATGCGAAGGAGTCCCGGTGCGGGTGAGTGGAGTAATTTTCCAGCTGCTTCACCTCCTTGAGGAGGTCCTGCTTTCTCTCTTTCCTTTCGTACTTTTGTGGTTTTTCCATACCCTTGCTAGGGGATATCTCGTTTTTTTTTGGGATGTTACAGGATGTTAGAAATATATATTTTTTACATAAGAAAACATAAGCTAAAAATTGAAAATAAAAAGATAGGACTTCTTGGTCTAAATATAAGAATTGATTTTAGCTAAAAGTTAGGAAAATCATTTAGAAAATTGTAAACTAATCAAACTAGGTGTTCTTCCTGAAAATATTTAAAGTGAATATAATTTTTCAATCTTATTAAAGTGTATCTACAATATCAGCAATCTTTTTTTTACGATTTTTCTTTGATTTTTTCCCTCCTGTGATATTTTTACTCTTTTTTTTTTGGTGATGTCTGCTTGGTTACCACTACTACTAGCTGAGTAATTTCCAGCAACATCTGTGAGCAGCCTTCGCGTTTCCGTTTCCTCTACACCCTTCTTCGGCTTCCGGTTTCCGCTGACGGTCCGCGCTATGTCTTATCATTATTGCTCATCAAGCGTTTCTAATGAAGTCGTAAAAATTGAAAACTTTCAAAGCATGTGAGCGTGTCCTTTATCTCTTTCCCACTCTCTCTCTCTCCAAAGTGCGTCCTTTTTGTGGCGTTGCGGCTTATGTGTTTTGCTTTATTGCCTTCTCTTTATTTCGGTACATTTTTGCCCGCCCGTCATTTCCGAGACGACGGGTCCACTTTTCTTCTTTTTTTTTTTTATGCCTCTCTCTCGCCATTAAATGTTTATTTTTCTGCGGTTTTTCTTCGCTGTTTTGTTGTATATTTTTCGCATTTGTTGAGCAAACTCGTATAATCAGCTTTAAGCTCTCTATGCCTGCAGGTTTGTAAGCCGGCCCACGCCACCGTAAATATTTGTCAGCAAACACAATTTGTTTGTTCGGTCTGGACCGCTCTCGATTTAATGCTAATTTGGTGTTTTAGCCTCGTAAATAATTACAGCTGGGCCCGGGATAAAGCAATGGGCTTGGGGGAGGGGGATGGTTTAATAATGGTTTAATTTAAATGTGACACCTAGGTAAAAACTCACCGCAGGCGAAATTAAATAAACTAGAGTAATTCCCTTAATTAGTGGTATCCTTTTCGATTTCTGGGCGGGCTTTATTTGTCTATTTTGTAAGGTAAACAAAAAATTTAACTTAAGACAGAGATGTGACTGTTTTTCTGGTGAAAAACAGCTTTTGGTGGCTAGAAAATGGAACATTTTTTCTTTGTGTCAGGCTGTCGCAAAGAGATTCCAACAGAAGGTCATCGTTGAATTAAAGGATATGTTCGTAGTCGAGACGACGGCAACAGCAACAACAAAACAGTGCCACGTGATCCGCAAACACCCGAGAGTAGAGATTAGGGAATCCCCTTATTCAATTTATCTTTAATGGTAATGATATCACGTAGGTCAGCAACAAAAGTCGTTTAAATATATAAACATAGAAATACAAATTAACAAATTACCTAATCTTTTCTGGCATGATAATCGTTCGTTCATATTCAAACTGCACTTCAAACACAACCAATCTACACTGAAAAGAATAAATAAAATGTAATGTCGGAGTTCTAGTGAAAAATAATGAAGAAATTGTAGATTAGGGAAAAAAGATACTCATAAAATTTTATAAATGGCCCAACAAATTTATCATGTTACCTTAAAAAACATATTTTTAGGTGAAACACTTTTATGAATTCTGAGACCTGAAATGTATGCAAAATTCGGAAATTATATTCAAAGCTATCGAGCATTCCTCCTCTAGTCGAGGTTTTTTATTATTTAATTTTGTTTAAATATTTTTTTTCCACCTTTATACCATTTATTTCAATCCGATTTAGAATTCATAAATTTTCAAAAGACAAATAATCTTATGATTAAGTCACTTTTGGGGCTACGAGGCAATAATATTTTCTAAGTGTACCATGTGTATCAAGTGTATCATAAGCTGTCACCTTTACTGATAAGGTTTAATGATTAGCCGCTATTGCACGGGTATAAATAGCGAGACACATTCATCATTTCACAAAATGGGTAAACGTGAGTAGAGCTCCAGAGGAGAATAGGCCCAGAGACCTGACACTTTATTTTTCGCACATTTCCAGACATCATTAACTGCTACTGGGGCACCTGGGCCAACTATCGCAAAGGCAATGGCAAGTTCGATGTTTCCAACATCGACGCCAGCCTTTGCACCCATTTGAGCTACTGCTTCTTTGGAATCGAGGACAGCGGCAAGATCAAGTCCTTGGACTCCTGGCTAGACGACAACCTTGACTTTATCAGGAAGGCTGTTGCTCTGAAGGACAGGAACCCCAACCTGAAGGTTATAGCCGTGGTCGGTGGCTGGAATCAGGGCTCCAGCCACTACTCCCCGATGGCCGGCGATCGGAACAAGCGCCAGGTATTCATTAACTCCGCCCTGAACCTGATCAAAAGCAATGGATTTGATGGCTTGGACCTTGACTGGGAGTACCCCACCCAGCGTGACGGCAAAATCAGCGATCGAGAGAACTTTGTGACCCTGCTGGGCGAGCTGAAAAGGGCGTGAGTCTGGGATGCCTTCAGCTTTGGAGGTTCTCAAAATAATCGGCTTTCCTTTTCCTCAGCTTCGTTCCCTTCGGCTATGAGTTGTCCGTCGCTGTGGGAGCCGACGAGGGGTTTGCCACCGCCTACGATATACCCAATATTGCCAAGCAGGTTAACTATATCAACTTAATGACCTACGACTTCGCTCGGGCCACCGATGGCAGGACCGGATTCAATACCCCCAGGGTGGCTGTGGAGAAGGCCGTTAACATCTGGATAAGCAAAGGTGCTCCGGCCAACAAGCTGGTTCTTGGCATCGCCAGCTACGGCCGCACCTTTAAGCTGGCGGACGCTTCGCAGAACAGACCAGGAGCTCCGTGCAATGGGGATGGAAAAGCTGGTCCGTACACCGCCTCTAAGGGCTCCCTGGGCTACAACGAGATCTGCGAGAACAACTGGCAGACCGTCTTCGATAGGGACAACGCCGTCCCCTATGCCTATCGCGGCGATCAGTGGGTGAGCTACGACAACGTGACCAGCGTGGAGTACAAGATGGATTTCGTCCTGTCCCAGCATCTGGCTGGAGCCATGATCTGGTCTCTGGAGACGGACGACTTCCGTGGCCACAGCGGCATAACCTATCCCCTGCTGAGAGCCATCAACAGGAAGCTGCGATAGGTTTTAAAAGGGCGTTTAAAAGCTAAAATTCAATTACTAATATTCCCTTTTTTTTGTGTAAAGCAAATCGAAGGGAAATTAAAAGTGTAGAGGTGCAATTTACATTAAAGCTTCAGAAAATTGATAAGTTGCCAAGTGACTTTCATGTTCAGTGGTTTTTCTTTTAAATTTTTTGTTTGTATGTATGTATACGGTGTATGGTACAAAATGTTCCTATAAAAGCATACGTTCTTAATCACTCCAGATCTCAAGTTTTATTTTTGGGAAGCACAACAAAATGATGATAATGCACATTTCTGTTTAATATCAATGGCAACTTTCCTAACGTGATACTAGCAGACAGCCAGATAATTAATTATTAAACCTTAACTAATATATACTTACCTAAAAATATATATCTGTGATATGAATTTTATTCCCCTTTGTTTAAAGCTAAAAATACAGGCAGAATGAACTCTACTTTCAAGTTTCCTTTCCAATTTTAGTCTAATTTTTTCGTTGTATATTGAAAGGGACAACTTTTGGTTAAAAATCTAGAAAATCTAAATTAAAACATCTAAATTGTGAGTTCGTTAGCTAGGAAATTTCTTTAGCCCCCCCTGCAGAATGGTTTGCCGCTTCAATCCCTTTTATATTGGACCAAAACCGCCCAGCTGCTGCACGGATCGGGATAGCCCGTGCGTTTGTCCGCCATGTTCGCCGGAAACAGGATATCAGGAGCCGCGGCCAGTGTACGAGGAGTGCAACAAGGGAGTGACTGGAAGGGAAACCAAAGAAAGCCAATGCAATCCGCCGTGCATAGAGGCATCCGAAAGCGACAAGGGTGACAGTTCGTCACAGGCGGATAAGAAGGGAAAGAAGAAAAAGAGGAAGGCACGTAAGGGAAAGAAGGGAAAGAAGGAAAATAAGGAAAATAATGAAAATAAGGAAAAGAAGGAACATAAGGAAAAGAAGGAAAATAAGCCAAACTAAACTGAAATTACAAAATTAATACTCTTATTAAATTGACTTAAGAAATAATTTCAATTTCGATTTCAGAAATTGAATTATGAATGAAGTTCTCGGGACACAACTTCTTAAAATTCAATTATATTCCGCTCATCCATATAAACATAAATCCGTATACAGTATGTGAACTTTATAAAAATCAAATCCAGCCACCACAAATATTTTCCAAATTGAATTTTCCCTTGCTAAAGGAGCAGCAGGACATGAAGCAAAGGCAATAAAAACTCAATAAAAGGCCATAAAATCCACACATACACATATGTATGTAAGAGAATATGGCAGAAAAGACTACAAACAATTTGCCCAAGTTAACGCTTTTCTCTCCAGCACAATTTTTCCTTTTTCATCTTTTCTTGGCTCTCTCGTCCCTTGGCTCCTTGGAGCGCACTAATTTCATTTACTGCTCAGTTTCCAAAGGAGGTAGAAGGGCGGGGTTGGGCTTGTAATTGATTTCATTAAATCATTTGCCAAGCCAAGGAGAACGCAAATTGTGAGACAATAGGAAATTATCGAATTAGAACGACCATTTTTTTTTTGTATTCAACTCCTTTTTGTTTTTAGTGCGAGGGTGCATTTTGACAAGGACAAATCAGCTAGGATAACTTGTCCAACAAGTTATGGCTCGTGTTTTCCCCAACCCCCCTTTCTTCCTTTCCTATTTCCTGTTCGATTTTTCTTTAGCTTTTGTGCGGGTTATTTTTCTTTGGCATTTACTCAGTTATATTTGCTGGCGGCAGCTTCTCAGTCATAAACCTTTGGCTTGCCAATTTCCGTAACCAAATTCAAAGGGGGAAATTGGTATTTAAGGCTTAAGGCTTTAGGTTAAGAAGTTATGAAGATTAGGTTGTTAAATTTTTAATACTATCATTACTTGTTGGTTTGCTCCTGTCTGCCTTTAAGTGTCAGTATTGTTTTCCCCTTGAAGTCACTTTGTTTTCCAATAAATTCCTGCAAGTTAAAGGAATTTTCCTCTTTGCAGGCTATGCTTGCATTTTCAGCTTCTTTCTTATTCTTTATTTTTTTCCGCTCCTTCCTTTCCATAGCTCATGTGTCACTGACATTGTTATCCTTTCGCTCGCTGGCTTATCCTGTCGCTTTGCAAATGGAATACGTATTTTTCTTTCCGCATCTTTGAAATCTGCACAGCTTCGGAATGCCGAAAGAAGAAGTGGCTTTTACCACTTCCGTCTACCCTCCAACTCCCCGTGGAGCACTCGGCCATGGACACTTGTCCCCTTTTTGGCCAAGCATAATGTATGCATCGGCATGCAAATCCAGGCGGGCTTCATTTATCATTGACGCTGACTTTTATGCAAGCCATAACTTTCGTATGCGTCTGGGCCGGACATTGATTTGACTGGCGAATTCCCACCCGGAGAGGCGGTCATCAGCGTTGAAGGTATCGAATTCCGACTGTGATTGGCCAGATTGATGGGGGGTTATCTCTGCCAAGTCAGCTCTGTCCGTCTCTGGCTCTTTCCCTTGGATTTCAATTAATTGGTCTTGTAATTGGGGCCAGGTGTCAATGCGGTTCGGTTTTTGTTGCCGCCTTTTCATTGTTGATCCTTAAACTCGTTCTCTTGTCTCTCGTATTTGCCGGCAATTGCGGCTAACGATTTATTTGCATACAATCATGCAGCTGGAAATTTGCTACTGATTCTGCAATTCCTGCTGAATCGAGAAGGGGGATTTGCCAAAGTGTTTGCTCTCCCAGCACCTAATTAGTTGAGCAAATTTTGCCTCATCTAATTGGAGAGTTTTGAGGGAAATGCAAAGGCTTTATGGTGTGTGGTTAATGGTTTTCCTAGGAGCCTTAAATCGATAGATGCAGCTTGCTAAAAGAGTTAAGCGAAAAGGCTATTATATTTAAGGCTAGTTGCTAGGTAGAATGCAAATATTCAAAGGGGGTTGTTCATACATTACATAGGGGGAGGAAGGGGGTCAGCAAAATGATTATTTTTAGTTATTGGGGGTCTTTGGTGGTCTAGAAATATGAATATCTAATCATTTCATGTAAAAATATATTTAAAAACAATATTTTTGTTGTATTATTTTAAGGGAAACCCATAAATTATAAGTGAAGGGGTTCTTTCAATGATTAATCTTGATTATATAGGGTGGGAGAGGGTTAAATATTATCAAAGGTGTGAATACTTTATATAGAGACAGCACCTATTTAGAAAGAATAGAAAATCTTGATTATATAGGGTGGGAGAGGGTTAAAATCATCAAAGATGTTAATAATAAATTCAGAGACAGCACTTAAGTTAATCATCAAATATGTGATTACCTTATATATGGACATCACCTATATCAAATTACAGAAAATATTGATTATATAGGGCGGGAAAGGGTTAAAAATCAAATAATTGACAATCTTGATTATATAGGGTGGGAGAGGGTTACATATAAGCAAAGATATGATTACTTCATATAGAGACAGCACCTATGTAAATCAAAGAAACGAAAAGTAAAAGAAACTAAAACGAAGTAAACATATAGTAGTTCAGCTTCTTCGATTTTTGCCCATATCAGAGTCCGAATTTTATGACTAAACTAAGTAGTTATGCGATATCCAGAACATATTGCCGGAATTTTATAGTTCCACTTAAATGTTGCATGGAAATTTGATGATGTTTTACCGCCAGCTAACTGTTGCTCGCAACGCCGGAGTAGTTTTTATTACTAACATTATTTATGCATATGACAGAGGCCAGAAGCGAGAAGCGAGAAGGCAACAACGGTGCAAGTTGGCAAAATAAAGCAAAATATTAAATGCGGCAATACATTTTCCTCCGCCCCGCGCTCAGACTACAACTATAAATAGCTGTCGAGCCACTTGAAGCAACATTCGCAAATTATGTATACACGCTTCTGGCCTTCGAGGAACATTTAGTGGGGCGTGTGGCGTGTAGTGGTGGCGGTGGTGGCAAGGCAGCTGCGTCTCGGACCAAGGACAAACATTTTCGGTAGTGGCTTGTTATTCCAGCTCGTGCGTGTGCTAATGCCAACACGTCGCGCTGTGTTTGCGTCTTCATGCTTTCCAATTAAGTCCGGGAGATAAAACAAAAGCTGGAACAAAGGTGGAAAGCCAGCAGCCGAAAGATTCCACCTACTCCAAGGCCAAGCCAACAGAGACAATGCCGCTGACTTGCTCCAGCCCCAGCTCCATCTTCATCTCCAGCTCCAGCTCCTGTTTGCTGTTGTCCTTTGCCATTTGTTGCCTGTCAAAACAACTTTAGTTTGGGGCCCATCAAGCAGGGCTGTGTGTGTGTGCCGACTGATAGAAAACATTTGCCGACTTTTCGGGGGCATTCCGAATAGTTAACTTTCAGAGATTGCGAAATGGGAAATGGAAATCGATTGAACGAACAGAAGACCGAATTTTTGTGGTATTGAACGCACACATACACACATAATTAAGCAGCTTATAGGAGGATAGTTAATTATGGCTAAGAGCGATTGGAAGAGAAACTGAAACTAGCTTGGAATTGGGAACAGAAAATGGCCAAGCCAAAGAGCTACATAGAAAACATGTAGAGATTACATATAAGAAGTATAAAAATCAATGGGAAACTAGCCCGGATATGTTCCTTATATAAAGCCAAATTTAATTCAAAGTATATCCAAAAATTAGATATATATTCCCATTAAAAAACTATTTATCAAGTGGCATAATTATGTAAATATATTTATGATTTATATACTTCGGTAGAGCATAAACAAATCACTAAAAAAATACCCCAATCCTGCCTTCGCCTAATATTCTTTTTATTTACTCTCACTTACTATTAAATCGAGTTCTCCTAGAGGATGTCCTCTCATTTCCCAGAAATTCCACTCCATATTATCTCCCAAGCAGAGCGGACACTCACTTAACTTAATTATGTGAAAAATATTATTTATCCGCAGCCCACGCACTCATTTAATGCCCATTAAATATTAATGAATTTTCTTGATTGGTGGAATATTGTTTTTCATGGGATTTCAATTTTTTTTTTTGTCCTTGGGGGTAGCACCATGATGTTTAACAGGCCAAAAACAAACTCTCAATGTACTTAAACAAAATTAAGTATTTGTAAGAATGCGTAACAGTTGTTTTTTTTGTCCCCCTATTTTCTTTTCAATAATGTTTTCGCCAGAATGGGTCTCCTTGGAGTTGAATCAATCATGAAGAGTAAAATAAGACCTTCTTGTTCGAATTTGACTTCTGATAGGCAATGTTCAATAAGCAAATAAAAAAGCAAATTAAGCTAAGCGGATTTAGATATCGATTACGCACACACACACATCTACAGTAAGGATAATGTATATATATAATATTTACGCATTCGTAAAATGAAAACTGCTGCGTGGCAAAAATGTTGTCGCGACATTTTGCCAACTTTTTGAGCAAATTGAAAATGTAAGCTGATTTATGGGTTGCTCCATGTACCCTGTAAATAATAACAGGAAAGTCATTAGCTAAGCATGTTTTTAAGATAAAAATATATGCAAACTTTGGAGGCAAATTTAAATTCCTTTAAGGTAAATGAGGGTAGTTAAGCACTAATAAATTTCTTTAAAAAAATATTAAAGAAAGAGAGTTTATAGTTCAGTGGGCGGCCTGTAATTTATATTCTCCTCTTTGTGTTCCAATGTGAAGAAGTAATCCGCTTATGTGTGCAAATTTTGGTGCGAACATAGAATAATCACTCACGACGACACAACAGACAACAATAATAAATAAGTCATTTGCATTTGTTCGCAGCAAGAAAAGGCAGGCTTACCAAAATGCCTGTTTATTTTGAATAATGGGATTTCGAAGAATGTGAGGCAGGATCAAGAAAATTCCAAAATGCTGTCTGCTTTATTAAAGAACAAAAAATTGTTGAGTTGGCATTTTTATTCAATTTATGTTTTGAATTTTTTGGAGCTGGACATCCTTTTTCGCTTAAAAGTTAGCTATGGAGATAGTTAAATATATACTAAAAAATCTCTCAATAACTATACTTACTTATATTTGAGTCTGAAGTTAAAGACTTCCCTATTTTTTAGCAATTCAATTCCTTACTTTTGAAGCATTTTAGCAGAATATTATTTTCGACTGATTATATTTAATATCAGTTGCCAAAGTCAAAGTCTAGTTTTTATCTTATATCTTGTATATACCTTCTGCCCCATTCAACCTACAAATAATAACACTTATCGTCATCATCTACTTGACTCCCTAAAGTGTTGTTAATTATGTTTCCGGCTACAGTCTGGCAACGACAGGCTCATTACTTAGGCCGGACCATGTGCATGCGGTAAACGCCGTAAGACACAAAAAATGATTAATGTTCGAAGTCAGCAGGCTGTAAAAAAAGAATACAGCAAATATGTGAAGGAATCTGGATTATTTTAGTACTCGATACTTGAATACTCTTTTATTAATAATTAAATAAACAGATATGACTAAAATATACAGTTAAATCAAGTTTTTAAATACTCTTAAAATACTTTGAAACTCTTGAAACTATCCTTAGGATACTCTTTAGGAAAAAACTCCTCAGGAAACTCTTACCAATATAATCCCCATTTACTTATCAATAGCCCGAGGTGTTCCTTTGGAAAGGGTATACAAAATGAGGCTCATTACCCATTTTCTACCCCATTCTGTTGGCTTGTTAACCTGTAAACCTGTGTTGCAAAATGTCAACTGATAATCAGAGGGTGGGAGAAGGCGCAAAGGAAGGCTGATAGGAAAAGTAAGTGTGCACGTTGGTTATTAACACGCCACGTAAACCGACAATGACGTAAGGCTGACTACGTAACGAAGCAAACACAAATATACCCACCCAGGCGCCATCAGGACATATGTGTGTGCGTGTGTGGCAGATCCTGCCGAGAGAACTCGAGATGGAGAGAACTCTCGACACCCAGCAGGCGGCGGAAAAGCGAGGCAACTTTCAATGGAAAACCAGCGGCTAGGAAAAGGAGCTTCGGGTGCAGTAATTAAACTAGTTAGGAAACTAATAGAAGGGACACTAGGTAAAATGGTTTGGCACCAACTTAGGTAACTACTTAAGGGTAATTGAAAACTAATTGCAATCGTTGTACAAGAGGCAAGGCATCGGGGAAATGCGGCAATTAGAATTGAATATATCGGAAAGGATATATGTATATCGTAATCAAGGAAAGTAATCAGGGAAAGTAATCAGGGATTTATGAAAATAAATAAATTGCAAAGGCTTAAAGATTATATAGAAAATAAAAGAGGGCATTGTATAAAATAGACAAAGTTAGTCTCGTATTTCTTTGAAATATAAACAAGGCCTCCAGCCTTGTCTAATATTCCCAACTAATACCCTTCAAGCTTTTGGCGGGCGTGGGGGTACAAACACCCCGGTATAAGTTGATGCCCCGTGATAAAACTGCGGAAGCGGAAAAAATGCCGATAGCATCTGCCCCAGGAAGGCAGCCTGGCTGAAAAGGAAGCTGCAAAATGTTTGCCAAGCCAGGTCAGGCAGAGTCCTTCCTTCGGAGTCCGGAGTCCTGGAGTCCTGGAGTCCTGGAGTCCTGGAGTCTCGGAGTCCGTGAGTTGGCTTTTTGCGTATGCCTGACACACGCTGTCTTAAATAAGAAAGCAAGCAGAATAAGAGAAAAAAAACTGTTGTTCACCTGTCTACCCACGCACAAAGCACACACACACTCACAAACGAACGACCCGCCTCAACAATTTTCCGCCATATATGTGTGTGAGTTTGGGTAGATTTTCCTTATGGGGTTGGGCATAAACGATTTGCCTGACTCCGGGGGTTAACCTTGTCGCCTGCATTGCTTGCCACCATTTACGAGTAGCATCTGAGCCCGGCTGTCGGGCTCAGCTTCCGTTCTGAGGCTTCTTGCCAGGAAATCGGTTTGTCTTCCGGCTGCGACATCCTGCTCCAAGTTCTCCCCTGTTCTCTCCATTGCGCAGTGCACTTCTTTGATTTCCTACCTACCCAGCACAGGTGGTTCTGGTTAACGAGCTGAATGGAGTATCAGCAGGTATGGGAATGTTCCCTGGCATGTGAAGCTCGACATGTCTTTGAGATATTTATTATATGTTTCTTTATTCCGAATTCAGTCTGAGATTATAACATTTCTTTGTAAGTAAAAGTTGTAGAGTTCAGAGAAAGGTAAAGCCTAGACCCGTTTAACTTTTCATCCTCAGATGCTTGCCTGTTGCCATCACAGAATCTCTGAAGTATTAAATCCATTAAGAATTTCATCAAGCTTACACCTAAAAATATATATTTGCTGCTGCCTCCTCTTGGCCCGAACAACTTTGGCTTATCTACTTGGGAAATCGCTGGGGAAGATGACACTTTATTTTCTGTTATTCCTTATGCAGGCCATGTTTGCCTCATCTTAGCCGCCAAATAGAAGGAAAACATTTTTTATAACGAGTATACTGTCGTGCCCTGGTTTAAAATAACTTGGGGCTTCAGCATAGGGGGCTGTCTCATTTTTTAAGCACGACAAAATTAGCGCAACGAACTCGCATTTAAGTATATGCACACACATATATATTTTTGTTGTGTTCACGTGTCGTATGCGTAATGTGCCAAGTTTTCATCTCATTCGTGAGAGGGTGCTGTTCGGAGTTGAAAGTTAAGTCGTTTAACCTACATGTGGGCCCAAGTACTTAGCCAGATTTGATGGCAGCTGTGCCCCCATTTGGAACCTTTCCTCGACATGTAAGCAATTACATTAAGCATACGCACCGCTGGCCCAAAACGAAAGTCCTTTGTTATTACTTTTTTTGTAATGTTTTCATTTATTGTTTTTTGCTTTTTGTGGCATTTCTAGTTGATTTAAATTAAAAGTTCACTTTTAATCATTCTTTTTTGTTTTGTTTTTTTTTGTGGAGTATACGCGTTGTACACACACAAAAACAGATATACAATATTTGGTTTTGTTTTCTTCACTTCTCTGTCAGTATTTTAATTATTCGCATTTTGCCAGCCATACAATAATACAAAACAAGGAGTTCGCGTGAACAAATGCGCTGAGATAAAAAGCAAATAAATTTTCATTTGAAAACTTTCAATGATTTATGCGAATTCGAAATAACAACCAAATCGTGGACAAAACGCAAGAGTCAATCCGCCTTTTAATCGATTCGCATGCGAAAGTATTAAGAATTGTTTTTGCTGTCGCTGGATAAACATTTAAATAATAATATCTGTTTCACATTATATACACATACATATTCCATACAGTTGTCAATGAGAGTTAAATGATTTTCACTTAGGTGTAAACTAAAACTAATGATAACATTTGATGTTTTTTTTTATATATTTTAAGTACAAGGTTTTGAGAAGACTCTGAGCTTGGTTTGTGTGTTTTTTGTTTTTGTTTTTTCTGAAACGGACTATATGTGGACACTAATCTGTGGAATTTTCGTATAGATCGTAATTGACTTGAATGAAGGAAGGTGTGTGTGTGTGTGCAAATTAATTACAGTTCAGCTGCCAAAGGTTACATGTTTCCCTTTAAAATATTATTTCATTTTCATATAGTTTTTATACATATACAAAAAATTAATCAGTCTAAGTACATTTTTTGTATGCCTTGCCGTGTGTGTGTGTGTTTCTTGTTGTTAGTTTCCTCTTCTTCAAGGTCGTGTATAACTCTAACCCCTCCCGGAAGTTGGTTGGAAAATCATGAACTTATTCCGTATATATGCAGCTATAATATAATCCAGTGTCTGTCTGTCTGTTTCAGCAACAAATCAACATTGGGTAAATCATTACAAGTACACATACAATCCGCATTGCGCGTAGGTTGGCCTCCTCCTCCCCATCGACTTGCACATATATCACGACCGATCTGCTAACTCATCATCATCTCCGGCTTAGCCTGGCCTGGCCAGCTTTCCCTCTCACGCGTACTTCCCGAAGGACCAGCGCTGCGTGGACAGTGCGGAGTTGCAGTGCTGGGCACTCACTCCCTGCTGCGCCTGATCTCTAGTGTCCAGGCAGACGTTGATCTTGTGGTGTCGCACCAGGCCACCTTCGCGCATTATCCACCGCTGGTTCTCGGAGTCGTCGCACGCCTTCAGCACCACCTGTGAGCCGCGAGCGAAGGTCACCAGGGTCAGGCAGAGGTCGTCGTGCTTGATCTCGCCACGCTTTGAGAAAGCCCACTCCTGATTGCCGCCAGTGTTGTGGCAAGGGAAGATGCCTAAGAGAGAGTTTTGGGGTATAGAAAAGGTAATACAAAATTTATAAATAACAAAGATTAATATTGATTTAGGTTTGGTACTTAGATCTCCTAGAAAAACCGCTTGACAATTGGAAAATATATTGGTTAATTACTCGGAGAGAACACTAGGGATTTAAGAAACCTTGAAGGTGTTCAAAATGATGCTACAAAAATGTTGTAGTTTATTTGGTTGCTTAAAAATGCTTTAAAAAAATCTTTAGTCTCCTTTTTAAAGGTTTTCAAGCCCCGAATTATTTATGAGGACTTTCTAGACTTATTTGGGACATTAAAATTAATATAATTTATATAAAAAAAAGAAGAAAAACTAGTGCCAAGAACACTTCCTATTATATTCATGAATTTCCGGTTTTTTCTTGATTGTTAAAGTTTGATGCCATATCATATACACTCACCCACGGTGCCGTCGATTAAGTGGCCCATTGTGTCCAAGCACTCGGTGCTATCCTGCCGGAATTGTCCGACCTCCTGCGGATCGGGGGCCTGCAGGTCGGGATAGACATTCTCCAGATACCATTTGAATGGCTTGCAATGCAATTTCTCCTTCAAAGCCAGGCGGTCGTCAATGCTGGTCGAGGAAAACAAAAAAATAGACAAGAAAGGCAAAAGGGAAAACAATGTGAAATAAATAACTTTGCTAAACTATTTGAGCACGAGCAGAAATTCGTCCAAAAATGGTTTTGGTTGAAGGGATATTTTAGGAATTTATCTTAGGTTATATGGGCTTAGATTATACATTTAATTTCTATAATAGTTTACTTGAAATATTTATTTAACAGTGTACTCACTTGCCAAAGGGAATGTTCTTGGCCAGCGGCACCGCATTGTAATAGTGTTGCTTGTAATCATCCATCCAAACCTCGGCGGCACGTCTCGTGTTGCGCGCAAAGACATTGCCACTTCCGCCGGGGAAGGTGTACGGATGCCGCTTCCGGAAGACGTGACCCACGCGGCTGCACGGAATTATTTCCAGGCTGCCGCCACATTGCCACACACGGAACGAGATCTCCAGATTCTCGCCGCCCCACACATCCATTTTCATGTCGTACTTGCCCAGCTTATTGAAGTACGCCTTGTCGATGACGAACAGGCCGCCGGCAATCATTGGCGTTCGAATGGCCGTGGTGGGGTCATTGTGACGCACTGCCCGCTCCGAGGGACTCAGGTACTCCCACTTGAAGATCAAATTCCAGTCGAAACCGCCGCGTAAATCGGCCGAGGCGCCAATATACTGGAAGTTATCCATGCTAATCACATCGATAACGGGGCAGACCACGCGGGTGGGATCCTCGCGAACCCGTTCCAGCAGCGGCTCCAGCCACTGTTCGTTGCACTCCACGTGGCTGTCGAGGAAGGTTAGGACGCTGCTAACGGCGGCATCTGCGCCCCGAACCCGTGACCTCACCAGGCCCTCACGCTTGTCGTTCCGGATCACCCGGACCTTGTCGATTTTGGCCAGCTCCAGGCCGTCCTCAGCTGAAAAGTGGAAGATTATTTAAGTAAATAAATAATATATAATATATGTGTAACTAAAATACTATAAATAATATTAACATATAAGGAATACTTACGATGATCACTGTAATCATCTACGAGAACAATTTCGCGTATCAAGTGCTCGGGACTGCGATTAAGGACACTCACTATAGTGCGCAGCAGAGTCGATCTTGCCTCGTTGTGGAAGGTGATGATGACACTCGTTTCAGGCAGATCCTCGCGGTATTTTTTGGTCCGGCACCTGGACATACAAATTATGTATAAAGTAAGACAGTTAGTTAAATAATCTATACTAATCTATAAACAAAATATATATACAATTAAAAATTCATACAATTACATACAATATACAATTAAAAATATGCATTCTTGCCTTTCTGAGCATTTAAGATCATACGTTTTAACCAAATTTGTAATCAGTAAAAACCATGCACTCTTTATAAAATTAAGTATTATCTTTCTTAATATTTAAACTAAATATCTGTAAAGCAAAGCTGCAACTTACATTGGATTTCTGGTGTCGGGTATCTCCCGGTTACTGGGCAGAGCATCGCTGGCCTCCTGATTGAAACGATTCCTGATATAGGGATCTTCGCCATTGCGTAGGGATCCCGCTCGTATATAGCCCGCCTCGTCGAAATATTCGATTTCGGTGCCACCAGCTCCACGACCACTGGGTGCCACAGGTAATCGACCTCCAGGTCCACCTGTACCCCCACTCAGACCCTGCAATTAAAACAGGAAAATTAACACACTTGACTCTTACCATTACATTAATTATGAAAGTAAAATATGTAAAAGAAAATCCTTTTAATAATTATTTACCCATACGTTTCTTTAATGTCTTTAATATATAAATCATACCTCAAGTATGTATGTATTGGCCAGAGTAAACGAAGCAGTAATTAAAAGCCAACACGCTCTTACGAACAAATATTAATTTTCGCAAAAGGTCATTACCTGAGATGTCTCTTCCAGGGCCACAATGCCATTTAGCTTCAGGCCGTGGACTGCGTTGCGCTCAAAGTCCTTTACGGAGCCGATTAGGATGACATTGCCGCCGGGATCGTCGGCCCCGCTGCCAGCTGGAGCTACTCCGCCGGCTGGTGCCCATTGGCGGGCAGTGGAGGCTGCTGCCGCCGACGAGGATTCGTCCTGATACTGCTGCATGGCGGTGGCCACCTCACGTAGCCGCAGTGCTCGATTTTCCACCTAAAAGGGCACAGAGGAGACAAGAGAGTGCTTTAATTTATTTCTTTAATCTGCGCCACATTGGCGACGTTGACGCCCGTTCGGGGCAATAACTCAACTCAACTGGGAGCAATTGAAATGCACTGGAAAATGTCTAAAGCAAAAATAATAACATACCCAAATATTATTTCCTTTATCTTTAAATTAATTTTAGTTTTGTGGATTTTACTTATAAATTATTTGATGACAAAACCTTTCATTCAATATTTAATATTAAACTTTGAGAGCATGGCAAATTTCTGTAGAGTGTACAAGTAGAAAGGGTTGGGGCCTGTCGTGCAGGTCCTGGCAAAGTTTCACCAAAGTTTCCAGCTCGCAACACAACAGAACAGGACAAAACGGAGCCCAGGAGCAAACCATTCCGAACAGTTTCGTGTTTGGTCCAAGATTAATAATCTATAAATTGCAAATGTTGCCAGGGACCGGGAACCAGTGGCACAGACCACGACCCAGTTTGAACAAAAGCCCCAGAATGCTGGTCCGACTTTCTTTGCTAAAATAACATGGAAAGGCTTTTAAGGGAAAGGCCTAAAACAATTGGTGCCCAGTGCCCACATTTAAATTGCATTTAAAGAATACCATTTGGATTGAAACACACTCCCTTTGTTATAATTTTAATTGGCTAAGAATAGAGGATTCTTAAAGTCTTAACAGCATTAGGTGGCCTTCTTAGTTTTGTTTACTTTATTATATAGAATCCCTTTTAGGTAAATCACAAAACGGGCGACAACGTAAATGACAATGTGTCTGGTTCTATATAAAAGGCAGACAAAACAAGGATAACAATGCCAACGAGCAGACACCAAAATAACCTTGAAGCCTTACGGTTCTCATCCCAAAATAAATAAAAGAAACCTGGGAGACTTTACTTCAGGGAGAGGCTTAAATAAGTGCGAACAGCACAAAATTTCAAGAGTGCACAAAATATTTTAAATTGCCAAAGCCATGGGGTGAGATCTTGCATTTAAAATGAATCTATATATAATACGAGTATGTACGGGTTTATAGAAATTCAAGGGAGAAGTAACCGTGTAAAGGGGACGCTAGCTCTGTGTGTTAAAAATGCGTCTTGAAATCGCTGCTAAATGGCAACATGTTTCAAGTTAAAACGAAACTCAAACCTAATGGCAATGGGAAAGTCCCACAAAAGCAGGCAACAAAGAGAAACGGACTCAAAGAGCGAGAAAAAGCGTTCCACTTAAAATTAAAATCACGCATACGCCACCGCGTACGACGCAAAGTGCCAACGTTGGCTGAAAATGAAAGAAAGAAATCGCTTTCAATACGCTTGCCACACATAAATCAGCGTTAGAAGAGCTGCCGATAAAGGCAGCTTCTGACAAAACTCTTGACAAATAGATTCAACGCAAAAGGGCAATTAATAATCGTGTGCCAGGCCATGGAACCCTCAGACATTGGAATTGAGATCCCCCGAATTGGGTCACTGTTTGGCAGAGTGAAATGATTCATTTGTCAATTTAGTTGGGGTCAGTTAGTCGCATAAAAGCCTCTTCGAATTAGCTTGAACGGGCTTCGTCCTGTTCTTTGAGTGGTAACAGATGTCGCATCCCTTTTCTGGGTCTATCGATTTCGATTTGTTGAAAGCCTTTTCAAGTTCTTAAGGGAAATAAATGGATCATGCTTGGATAAGTATTCTTTACTACGAGTTAATGGAGGTAAAGTGCATTTAGAAATGTTTCTTAAAAGGCTTTAAAACCATAAATGAAATTTCTTTTGCATTTATATTAATAATTATAGGAATTCCACAAGAAAATTGAATTAAAAACCAATAAATTCAAGGAATAAAGTAATGTCAGCCTGGGCAACTCGAAGAATTTTTATTCCACAAATTCATCTCGTTTGTTCGTTTCAATTTCCCAAACTCCTGTCACTTGTGGTTCAATTTCGATTGGTATTTTCGGGGAAAACAGTTTCAGTTTCATTTGACAAACACCTTGAGGCTGGTCTACCAAATCAAACTTCTGCAATTTGAGCCATTTTGTGTCCTTAACTGGTTTCATAAACCAATCAGATTACGTATACGCAGCGTAAACACAATGGGGGGGCCAAGAAGTAAGCCTTTAAGCACCACGCCATCGGAAATGCATTGTGTGCGTGCCACAGGACCACTTCAGTCACACGTGAAGAGCCATTTGGCATTCCGAATTTGCCGGGAAGCGAATCTTAATTAGTTGCATTGTTTGAAGTGGAAACTGTGGTGTCCCAATGGCCAATCGAAGTCCGTCCAGCATATGCAAGAAGGCTTAACGGCCAATTTCAACAATTGCTTGCCCAATTAGGCATAAATCAGCTTCAATTTTCGGCTCCTTCCTAGAATTTATTTTTATCACAAAATGCAAAACTTTCTTCCTCTCCATTTGCAAATTTATTTGTCCTTTGGGCTGGCAAACTCCCAGTGCCAGCCAAATCTATATATAGAACGCCTCTGGAGAGTAATGACTGAAAAATGATGTGTCTGACGTCAAGAGAAAGATGATACTTATGTTCGACCACTACTCGTAAGGTCAAAATCAAGACTTCACATATCGTCCAGTTGAAGCTCATCAAATTCTAGTTTGGCTGCAGATTGTCATTAGCTATGAGCAAAAAACAAAAAAAAAAAACTATCATCATCAACTTTATTGGTGGCGGCGACAAGTTTGCGTCAAGTTTAACCAGAGCAACAAGTTGCCATTTATGTTATTTTTTGTTCGCAACTTTGTCTCAATGTTTTTGATCAACTTGGGTTTATTGCTCGAGTTCAATGTTTGCAGCCAAATAGCAATGAAATAGCCAAGCTAAATAAATTGTTTTATGTTGAGTTCAGAGCGATTGGATGGCACTGATTGTTTTTTTTTGGGGTCACAGAGAAAATATGAAAATAAGCAAAGCTGATTTTATGGTGAAAATGGGGAAGCTGTGAGTGCTATTTAATGAAGAGCAGAATTAATTATCAATTAAATAATGATAAATGTTGATTTTAATAAGTTTTGTATGTGTGAATAGAATCCTTACAAACTAGTAATCTATTCCTTTAAACTCAAACAACTTTACTTAGTATTGCCTTTGCCCGAATCAATGCTTGCCTTATAAGCTTTAGACAGGCTTAAAAAAAATATAAACAAAATTAATAAGCCTCTTTTCACTTTAAAATGGCCAACAATTCGATTGAAAACCAAGTCCAGGAATTACAGCAGGAGGAGCCACTGGACTCGGATCACAAATCGAATTTCTTTAGCAATTCGATTATCAATGATATCATTGGCCAATCCTTGGCTTCCCTAGCCAACCAGCCAGTGGATCAGCTGCCATCCTCCCATCTCTCCTTTCGAACTCTGGCCCGTCTGGTATTGGTGCTAAATAGGGCTTTCAAGAAGGCATCATCTGTTCGGGAGAATGCCGACTTGGATTACTGGCGCAACCTGGCCCAATCTCGCGGAGAGATGACCTCTCGCTACTGCCAGGTCATCGAGTTGCAGCGCAAGCGGATCCAAACTCTGGAGAACGATCTGCGCACTTTGGTCGATCTGTCACGCGAGACCAGGGAGATGCTGATAAAGATCGCCTTGGAAAAGCAGGCCAGCCAGGATCGAGGCGATGGCGAGTATCCCTATTAGGCTCCGATACAATTTTTCATTGATTTTAAGTGGCATTTTAATCAGAATTTTGCATGGAAACTATAGAACACTTTTGATGAATAAAAACTCAGTTTTCCTGGAAACAATAAACTCCACTTTTACTGCCACTTTTTAAACAAAACGAAAACTCACACACATTTGTAGTGAATGGTATTTTCCTAATTGAGAATTTCCCTTTTCTAATTAGTGACAATTTTCATGTTTCCCTGGTTCTTTTTTTTTCACGATTTTAATTTGCTTTTATATGCTGACCATGGTGTTAGTACCTTGTGTGTGTTTGTCTCCCCCTAATTCACTCAACCTTAACCATTATTTGGTTTTATTTTTGCTGTCTGTTTGTTTAGCCGAGAGTGGAGCGGAGATTTCTTTAATCTTGTTTCGTTGGGGGGGCTTCGTGTTTTTCTACTCGGAGCGTGTGCAGTCTTCCAGCTGAATGATTTTCACATCCAAAGAGCCCGGAGAGCTGGGAAAAGCTCCTAACTGCATAATTTAGTAATTGGAACGTATCAAATTTAGTTTTCACCCATAAAAGAAAAGCGAAATAAAAAAAAAACGACGAAACTTTATCATTTATTGCAATCGGGCGGGGGTTTGCCATATCATTTTTGGCCTAACGAATCCGGAGGCCACGCCCAAACCCAGCACCAAGAACAACAAAATTCAATTAAAATTCTACGCACGCAATTTGAAACCAAAAATATTGACAACAAAAAAAAAAACTTCTCTTGTCTGCAGCGAGAAAAACAAGAAAAACGAAACAGGCCATTCCGACCAATGAACTCGAACTTTGATCGAAAATTGTTTACGCCACATGACATGGGCCCGGGAAAATCTTGTTATTCAGCCTGTTCAGCCCGTCCAGACGGAAAGTTTATTTAATCAAAAAGGGTCTCCTCATATTTCGTCAGAATAATCAAAAAGTTCTTCATTCTTTTGAATATCAATTAAATAGTTGGCAACATTTTGCGGTTGATCGAAAAGCATATTGAAAAGGGTTCTTTCCCATCATATATTTATGGAAACTTAATCAGTTTGTAAACTTTAAATAAATATAAAAATGCAATGTGTAGAGTTTCATTTTCGAAACTTTTTCTGTCTCTAACCATTTCCTATTTTTTATTTTGTTATTATTAGCAGTAGCTAACTGGCCACTTCCCCTTTAACTTTTATGATTGATTACAACACACAATTTCTCTAACCATCAAAAAGAGATATATCTTGGGCTTAGATACGAAGATTTTTATCATTTTTTTGTTTTTTTTGTTTCGTTTTGGGGCAATTTGTCGGCTAACATTAAACCACATTTTAATGTCAACAGGAAAATGGAGACAGAGCCAAAACTGATGATGAGTCGATGCTAAAACAAAGTAGAAAATCGTGTAAAGTGTTCGGCGAGCCATGAAAGCGGCTCACGGATCCTCTCAAAGCAAACAGAAACCATAATTATGTGTTATGTTTGGCCAACACCAGCAATGGATTGACCCAACCAAGTTAATGGCCAAAACTCACATGTGATGTGCTTAGGACCTTCCACTCCCCCGAATCTGCTGCTGATGGATGGATTGTGTGGCGGCAACTGCAGCAGCAACTGCGTTATGCAACTCACGGCTGTGGCATGGAAATTGTGTGCCATGCCAACCGAATTGCGGCCGCATCAACGGCAGCAACAATTGCAAATTGTTTTGGTAGCAAAATTTGTGTGGCATCTTCTCCGTTGGTTCCCCCTTTTTTTTTTATACCCTATGCCAGTTGGGTTCAAGGGTGTATTGTTTTTGTGTGAAAATCAGAGGGAAATTTGAGTAAGGAGAATGGTAAATAATAATCAATATTTAGTCTTTAACGAGATCTTCTCCAAAGATAATTTCATATTGAATATTTTATGAAAAACAAAGGGTTGATTTGTTGGTTGATCAGCATCACCAGGAGAGTCGATTTAGCAACAAAATTTGGTGACAACATATCAGTTTAAATTTTTGCCACTCCTACTATAGCTTTTGAAAATCAAAAAAGACTTATAATTAAGCTATAGTGGTGATTTAGTAAAAGTAAATATATATGAAATAAATAAGTTTGTGTAGACATATTAAAAAATGTTTTGATTAAAATGGGTTGATAAACATGGGAGTTGTTAAACAATAAAGATGATGTGCTGAACCTCCGCAACATCTACATTATGCCTGTTGCTCAACATAGTTCTAGTAACATTAGCCTTTTTTGGGCATTGCCAACATGTTACTAGCAATATTTCTAAGCATTTTTCAAGATTCTCTTCTGGCTTCCGCCTTTATCATGTTAAGGTTTTCATAAATTTAACCATAATGCTGAGGGTACCAGGTATCCCACAGTTGAGCACACTCAACTCTTCCTTTCCTACTTGTTTATTTTTGGGCAGCAAAACGATGGGTAGCAACGACAGTGGCTTCCTCATGACAGCGGCTGCAGTTGCAGCAAACAAGTTTATTTTTTTTTTTGTCTCGCAAAACTATTAAATATAAATATATATAGTTATTTGCCTTATGCCTGCGGCTTGCTCTTCCTTTCTATTTCTGTTAAGGTCATTCCATAAATCAGTCATCAAAACGAGCCTGAAGTCTTATAGGAATGGTTTATAGGTGGTCTTGAGGTGGTACTTTTGCAAATGTAGGTAATGCATATTGTATTTTACAATAATCATTTTTTAAGCAGACTTTTATTAAGTCGTAAAATGAATTTTTATAGTTGAAATACTTAAAACTATGAAGTAATACAAGATCTTTTTTGAGTACTTGGTAACACATTTGAAAGTGTTGAGTATTTTCCAATTAAAATTAAAGCTGCTGCTGTGTCAAGTAAATCTTGCTTTCGGCTTTTCCGATGGCCTCCGATCCCCAGCATTTGCTGGGGACCACAAACATTTGGCAGCTTGCAGTTGGTGGCTGAGCAGATGAAGCTGCAATAAATTGCAAGTTGCAGCCAAGCGGCAGCTGTTGCATGTTTGAGGTCTCGGGGCCCGACTATATATGTACATATGTGTGTGTGTATGGGGATGTTTCTTGCCCAAATTGCCACTGAAAGTGACTTTGCCTAAGTGCCTACAACTTGTACCCACAGCCCGCCCCTAAGCCACCAACTGTCCCAATAAAGCCGACATGGCATGGCTGCTGTTCCTGGTTCGGCGACAAGAGATCTCTTCATAAAATATATTGAAGTGCTTTGCATAAATTTTGGTCTGTGACTCAGGCCCAGACAATGGCTTATTGCATGTCTCTGGGTCTCTGATCACTGTGGTCTTTTTGTGGGGAAGGGGGCGTAAAGAATCGAGCCTAGCCTTTGACTTTCCAAAGAAAGAAGAAAATCAATTAAGGCCAGCTCAGAAATTAGCCTGAGAAATTCACGCCTGCCAGCTATTAACTCACTTTATAATCAACTGGTGGCCACAAATGTGGGTCATCCATTAAAGCGGACTTGAGCCGAACCCATATAGACACAGACTGAAGAGAACTATAACAAATTGTGGCCTCTGATATGGCTATCTTGCGTTCGTATTGTGTTTTCCATTATGTCAGTCTCTATTTGTCTCCGTTTGATTGTCTTCGGTTGTTTTTCATTTGGTCTGGCACTGAATAAATGTATGTGACTCATGGGCATGCAGAGTTTTCAATGATTAAGCACAAATAGGAGTCCAGCAGCAGCAGCAGCTGGGAACGCCCTCGGAAAAGACAAGGAACATAAGAGAGGCACAGAAGCACAGTGGTGGCAAGATTATAGAGGAAAAACAAATAAGATATCTATATCTAAAAGATATAGTATTAAAATATATTTATCAATCAATTTAATGAACAATAAATCAACAAATCATAATTGATGTGTCAAAAAAACACACTTAAATATTATGTTTCTTGAAGTTTTGCATACATTTTCCGTTGGATATAAGTTCATTGTTCGTCGAAATAGACCGGCACATGTCATCATCAGTCAGGCTAGGGTGAACTCACTCATGGTCTGCCAACGGATATACAATCGCATGCAAAGAGATACATTCGAGACAGTTCAACAATCAGTTGATGGATGCACTGTTTGCCGAGTGTCGCCGGGGGGAGGACAAATTGCCAGAAGCTGGCGACAGTTGGATAGCAAACGAAAAAAAACAAAAGAAAAACCATACTAAACTAGAAACCAACAAACAAATGAGGAGTCATATTAATCCGCAAAAATTGTATCTATGTATCTCGCTTCTGGTTGCCGTGCAATTTTTGTTGCCATTTCAATTGGGTGAAAAGCAAACACATTTTAGATGACCACGACCCATTAAGTGCCACACCATCATCATCATTATCATTATTATCCACGTCATCATCATAGATATCATCATCATCATGTGGTTGGGTCAGTGTGCGGCCTTTGTTGGTGTTCATCCAATTCAGTTGGCAATATTTTAATTAGAGCTTAATACTTAACCGCATTTCAATAAACGAGCCAATCCAGATAATCAAACGGATTAAATATTTAATGTTCGACGCAGTGCGGTGGTAATACCAAAGAGACTTTTCGGATTTATATCATTATGTTTTATAGATTGTGGCGACTTTTTTTTGGGAGAAACAGATTTAGTTTTAATAAAGCGCCAATGGTAAATTATGAATTATTCAACTTAGTATGGTAATTAGTATATATTTTATACTATTTACTTATTTATTTATATAGTTATATATTTACTATATTCATTCATTATTTACTGATGTTTCTTTATGTTAATGTATTCTCCTACTTCTCAGTCCTATTAAGGCCTGGCTTAACACACTCTGGCTGCAATCCCCGCTAAATGTTCAATGATTTGCCCTTTCCTCTCGATTAAACAAACCCACAACAAAAAGCCAAACCATAAAACATAGCAAACTACATCTGTTAGCCATAAAAAAAAAGAGGAGAAAAAATGCCAACAGTTGAACACAAAACGGAGGTGAATGCCACTACTTAAGTGGCTGAAAATGTCCGAAAATCGCATTGGAAACAAAAAATTAAGATGGGGAAGGAAAAATCTGCCTCTGCCAGGCAGCTTTTGGTATTCAGTTAGTTGCGAGGAGATAAAATACAAATAAAAATAAAAACGAACGGTTGCCCCCGACAATTGGAGACAGTATTCCATGCATTTGAATTGTCGTCCGTCGGTTGGACTTTCTCGGCTTGTTCAATTGTCTGCGCCGCTATTATCGCCGCTGTTGAAACCGATGCCGAGCGTACTTTCACTTGCTTGGGCTTCAAATTTATATATTTAAATGATCATCTTTGAATTGACATTTAAATGTATTTTGATCATGAGTCACGAGGTAAGGTCTTGCCGGAATTAAAATGTCAACGGGGTCTTAAAATGTTGCTTGCCTTTCAGTGCGCCACGTGAAAGCTGAGCACTAAGCAAAATTGTAACGAGTTCGAAAAGGGAGTGGAATATTTTATTATAAATTAATTCTGTTATTTTCTTAACAAGAAAATATAGGAAGAATAATATTTAAGGCACTTTGCATAGAAAAATAATTCCTAAATATGTTCTATACTTTTGTAAGCATATTTAGCAAGTTATTTATAGCATAATTGAATTAACATTTTTGTTGAATTTTTAATTAGAGCAACTGGAAGGTCACAGAGTAATTTTTAACAATTAAATGGGTGAATTAGTGACCCATTTTAAAGCGGCATCCGTCTCTCCCGTCATTCCCACGCCCCATCTTTGACTTTGGCATCTGCCCATCATTAAATAATAATTATTTAATACCCAAAAATTGGGGGCTAAAAAAAGCGTTGCGTTGGGGCCGTTACTTTTGTTTTTGTTTGACCGTGTATGTTTGTTTATGTTTGTTTGTGTAATCGCCAGCAAGTAGCACTTAACCGAAGTGTTGTTATTTCTGCCTTTGTTTTCCTTTTCGCCGGCTCGTGGGCGCCACTGGACTCCCCCTCGTCATGTGAGTGGTTAACTGGTTGTTACGACTCTGTGTTGGATGTTGCGGATTTTGCTGGTCTCCGGAGCTGCAGGGCTCCTCCTCCTCCTCATCCACCACTACCATTCTCTCCCACTCCTTCCGTTGTCATAATGAACTTGAACTTTATGACGCAAAACACGTTAAGTTGACGAGTGTTGGGCAAACACACGCTGTCTCCCCTCGGTTATATCTTGTAGCGTTTTATGTTTATTTTTGGTAACAACATTTTTGAGACGAGACCCGGTTAAGTGGTGGTTGGGTCATAAGGGTACATAGATCTTTTTCTATGTTAGTTGGTCAAGTGGCTAAAGGTTAAACATTAGGATGGCATTAATGAATGTTAATAGGTTTTGAAAACCTTGGACCTGGCCCTTATAGGCTTTGTTTAATTAACTTTAGTTTCCGAAACTCTCGTTGTCTTCAAAAAATATTATTTCAGTGAAAGTGCATAGAAAAATGATATCAACTGGAACTATAATCGATGACCAACCGTTCCATCCCATTGCTGGCCTTTAAAGAACAATCTTAAAGGTTATTGTGCGCCAGCATTCAGAGACAGGTCTCCTTTGTCCGTTGCTTCACAAAGAAAATGACTTCCCTGGCCGCATTTATCATTGTTATGCCATTTGTGGGTCTCTGCCACTGGTCGCAATAGGAAGCAGTCCAAAACAAGTTGTAAAATAACAATAAAAATCAGCAATCGAAATTGAAAGTGGCCCAGAGGCAACTACCCGAAGAAAAAGAAAAAATATGGCTAATGGCGATGGCATCGTGACCGGTTTGAGCACGCACCAAATTTTCGTAGAAATCCGTTTTATATATATTCAAATATAGAAGGAAATAAGTCAATAATCCCAGTTAATGATGCTCCACAAACCCTATTAATTAATAATAACGCATCATTATGAAATGTATCACATTACCTTTGGGTAAGTAAACCGAAATACAATATTTTTAGTAAGGAAATTTATTTTCTGTGCAGACACACACCATCAGTGGATCAGCGAATGAGGTAGAGGAGACCATAAAGGGTAAAATTGCTAAGCGAAACCAGACGACCTTGTCTCGATGCGTTAAATTACGGTTACGGTTAAAGTTGCGTAAGGAAAGATAGCACAAAAAAAGCGGCAGAAGAGGCCAAGGAAGCAAAAGCAAAAGCAAAAGCAGCAGCTGCCAAAGACAATGTTAAGTTCAGTTAAAGGTAAAGCCTCTTCACTTTGCAGAGGGTTCCTTGCTGTCTGGAAAAAGCCAGCAAAAGCAGCACTGGCATTTGTCGTTAAGGAAGAGCTATCGATGGCTGACATTTTCAGCTGAAATTGCTGTTAAGGAAATGGCTTTGGCACTGCTGCCATGTAAACAGAAAATGCAGCAGCGGAATTTACCAGGAAAAACAAAGTAACCAAAGAAAACACTAGCTGCTGCTTGCTGTTAAGACAAAAGCAGCTGCAAAGCATAAAGCAGCTAGCAAAAGCAGAAGTTGCAACGAAACTGAAAGTCTTACAAAGAAAGCTGCAACAACAGAAGCAACAAACAAGCAAGAACATAGAACATTTAACAAATTTCAGCCACAATAGCAGTAGCAGCATCGATAGCCTGAGCCACTATGGACAGCGAACACGAAATCAACATCGAAAGCAACATCGAGAGCAACATCCCCCGCAGCCACAACAGTCAACGGCTGGCGCAGATGGTCAGATGAAAGAGTGAAAGAGTGAAAAGATAACCAGTTTTGGTTTAGGCCCATTCAAAAATTATATTATATATATCCATAGCCGGTTGGACGAGAAGTTTGTCATTTACGCTGACTGTGACCTCCAATCCCTACCTAACCTTAGCCTACCCCGGTATCCCCTCAAACCCTCAGCCAAAAAATTAGTTAAACAAAATCAAAAGTCAAGCCTGAGGCATCGTTCGTTAATTATTCATAGTAAATCAAAGCGCTCATCAAATGCCAAAGAAGCAACTGAACTTTGTAAATATACAACTTGGCGAGTTTTGGCATCAACTTCTATACCTCTTGGCCAGTTGTCATTGAAAGCCGCAGCCCGAAACTGAAAAAGTCAATTCGAGTTGTTTGATAAAATGCTAATTTGTCCGCCGGCCAAGAGAGCAGCCGTTCGTCGTTAAATATATTATACATAGATGGGGCAACTTTATTCCTATGGACTTCTCAGTGACCTGGCATTCTGAAAGGCATATAAAACTGCAGGCAATTAAGACCATTAGCAGCCAAGGATTAATTGGAACATTCGGTTCTCAGAAGCACAAAAAACTCTTCAAGCGGTGTCAACATTTTCTAAAATTAAATTTCGGAATCCCATCTTATCGTTCTGCTTTCGTCATCACCTCTATAAAAAAAAAACCAGTTCGATTTCTAAGCCCAATCATTGTCGTCTATTGAACTTAATTGAAATTAATTTCCATCGACCAAAATGTTAATTTCGAGCGCTTTCAAGAGCAAATTACTTTGGTGTTTTTTATTATATATATACTATATATATGTTTTTTGCTGGATCTTTGGCATTCTTTTGAAGTGAGTTTTTGCGGGTAATGCGAAGTGGATTGTCAACCAGAGCGTAACTTGTGCTCTGTCACGCAAATGTTAAGTTATCTTTTTGCTTCACAGCCAAACAGATTTATTTATTTATTATATAAACATCAACTGGTCGTTTTTTTTATGGTTCCAATCCATGCATAGCTATAAATCGAATTCATGAGGCGTTAAGGCCTTTGAAAGTGTTTTAGTTTGAACTTGAAATATTTATAACACCATCGGACTCTTTTTTATTTTATTTCGGCAAGGCCATAAAAGTTAAATGACAGTCGTTATAATAGATTTCCATTTTTTACATATGAGATCGCGGCAAATGCATGTGGGAAAATGGAGAAGGAAAACTTCTGGAAAAAGTTTTCTGGCCAAAATTTGCATTTATGAGAGAGGGCATCATTTGCATATGACCAACGATGCTGGAACATTTTTGAGTGTCAAGTAAATGGAAATTATGGGATTTCAAGTGCTCTCAGGAAACAATTACAAAAAGACTGAGAAGAATTTCTATTTGAAATAAATACTTATAGTTATCACTTAACTCATTGTCTCAGCTGTGCATTCCTTTTATATTTATACAACATATTCACTTTCTTTGATGCTTCCAATCTTAAATCCGTTAAATGAACGACTAAATCCATGCGTGACCTCAGAGGCAAGTGGAAAACTTGAGTTGCAAAAGAGAAAGTTCAATTTCAGACACAATATTGAGAAGCTGCGGGAACTCCAAACGGTTAGCCAAAGTAATTAAAGCCCCAAAAAGAAGGAAGACCAACAAAGGCGCTAACTAATCAATCGGTTATGTAAGCAACGCCCCGTTGCTAACAATTAAATTAAATTATATGTGTGATTGATTTGTGTGCAAGTTTTTTTTTTCTTTTTGGTTATTTATTTTGCTTTTAAAACCCATTTTGATGCTCTCGCTTCGATTACGAATGAAGTCCAGTGACGGCATGAGATGGCAGAAAAACTCGGATATGGTTTTATGAATGAAATGTCATTGAATGGCAAGTCCGAACTGGAGAAAGATCGGGGTGGATTGAAAAATTAATGGTACAAGAAAACTATGAGGGAGGTGATCAAACATTATTACGTTATCTGTAATCAAAGCTAGAAAATACACTATTAAACTGGCTCTTAAATATAGATTGGCGAAAATAGCTAGCCCTCTTATCTTTGTTTTGAAAAAATCCCCACTTCACATGGGTGATTTCTATCACCTTAATCTACTTGGAAATCCAAGTACTTGAAGATTTTGCGCCAAACTAAGAATTCTTTATTAAACCAACGCAAACCTATCTCGCGTTTGATTATAAATATTTGATAAAGTCAAACTTTAGTCCAGCTGCAGATCCACAAACAAGCATTTAATCTTATCTACAAAAGTTTGCAGCTTTAATTTAGCTTGGCCCAGGAATAAGTTAATGATTAAACGTGCTACGGGCCGGGGACAGCTTATCAAAAGTGTGGTAAAAATGGCTGAAAAACCAATGGCCGAGAGTGCAATGCAATGAGTGGACTGCGGCCGCATTTCCTGCATTTCGCAGTGCAGCGCAAAAAAAAAGCCAAATAAATCAAGTTTACATGAAAAATTATTTCGATGTGACGGTGGTGGGGCAAGGAAGATGATTGCTGTTGGGATTCCGGAAGGAATGGGGCAATGTCCACAAGTGGCTGCCACTCCACTCCTGGCCATCACAATGAAGATGATGATGATGATGATGATGATGATGATGACGTCGAAGCGGGAGCCTGTAAAGTTCGCTGTGTGTATTTACACACACCACAGCAGGCATCTCCATAATCGGCTTTATTTGTGCAGATTTACGTTTTCATTTGTTGCTGCCTTTTCGTAATTATTATTATTTTCCTCAATATAAAAAAACCATTGGAAAAGATCAAAAGTGTAATTAACAGAGTGCATTATGGCATTGTTATTTCACCCTTATTAAAAATATTTGTTTAATATTTCTCTCTCTTCGAGCTCATTTGCCTTCAGAATTGCATTAACAAAAGTTGACGAATTATCCCTTATAATAATTAATAATAAATTAAAATATTACAAATATTCCAATAGTATTTCTGCAAAAACTGTTAATATAATTTAAACTTTGTGAGGTTTCATTTGGAATTTCTGGCTTCCCTTAAAAAATACAAATGTTTCAGTTCAGCTGTGTCTGTTTTTATTTTGTTTTTTTTTGTTACATATATAAATATATTCTGTAGATCCAAGCGAAACGCCATGAATGCCACAGCATCTTTCAAAGTGGGCAATAAATTAAAAGGGTTTTTTGTTAAACACTTTTAAAAACATTTTTAAAAAGTGCTGCATGCGATGTTTTCCCAAAAAAAAGGCTTCCCTCTCGTTGTATTTATTTTATTGAGTATGTAATGCTCGACTTTCCGCACGCTAGCAAAGTAAAATACAGAAAAAATATATATTTGAAATTGCTGAAATAAATTGACATTTTGCCTTGTATGTGAGAGTGAAGCGACTTCTTTCCCTTCGTGCTGAAGTATATTTGTTGAAAACACAAACGAAATTTGCTGTTATCCTTGTGGGTTGGATAAATAAGTAAGCAAAACAAGACAAATTCAATTGAAGTACACGTGTGTCACTGACAAATACAATTTAAAGCCACTGAATTAAGTAAGCCTGGCCCTTAAGTATCAATTTGAGTTTAAATTTTAAGAAATAAATGTGATAGGTATGAAAGAGAGTCCTTAATGTGAAATGGAAGAGTAGTTTTGATAAGGGGAACAACCTGACCTAGTTGACCTCCTTGTAAGCCAAAAGTGTCTAATAAATACCCAAAAAACATACGGGTTGTCACATGACTGGCAACTGACAAGCCAACACACAACAAACAAAAAAAACTTAATTAAAACTTGTAAAGTAAGCGACAAAAATACAGTTGGGTAGATGAGATGGTGGCACCTGGCGATACGTGAGGCTAATTATGTGGAGAGCGTACTATGTACATATATAAGACGACAGGTGAGAGGGTGTGAATGGGGAAAAGAGAAAACAATGGAGTATCAAAGACGGTAGCAAATCCAATAATTACTATGCAGGGTGGCATACGCAACGGACCTCTCCGATGCCATCATCGCCAGTGTTCGCCAAAAAAAAAAAAAGATGATAATGATGACTCAAGCGGAAGAGGAAGAAATGCTGGGCGAAGGGTGGCTCCAATTTTAAGTTTAGTTTGGGTTTTTCTTTTTCTTTTTGCCAGGTATTGCATGATCTAAAAGGTAAGCTAAAAAAAACGGCTCACCATTAGCTCCCATGTCGCAGAGACAACACAAAAAAAAAATATATAAAAGAACACCTGGCCAAAGGGAAAATGAAAGTGTATACGGGGGATAGTTTGAGGGCAGGTGAGAATAAATGAGCTTCATAAGTACTTTTTATTTTTTTTTTTTGTTCTTCTTGGCCATGTTTAAAAAGTGTGTAGCTGAGTTATTGCCACCGATACAATCTGTGAACTTAACCTGAAGTTCCCCCTAAGACTTACCTTCTCCGTGCTGGACTGGAAGTAGTAGACCATCACAAACATCCAAATGATGCTCACGAACACGATCAGTTTGATGTTGCGGCGCATTTTGGACAGCTTTAATTTATTTCTAGATTTAACTCCTAATTGGGTTGAGGACGTATCACGTTCACTGCGATATTTAATTATTTACTTTTTGGTGTTGTTTTTGGCAAATGAATTATGCGATTTTCACTATTGTCGGGAAATATAGATAAAACATTAGGATGAGTGTAACGTTATATATAATTTTCGTATCTGTTTCAATTGTATTTCATTCTATTTTCCTTTTTTTTTCTCTTTTGGCACTGTTTTCAATCATTTCCATCTACACTTCATTCATTTGCCGTAATTGTGTTTGCGCTTTAATTGTTTAACTCTGCTGAATATTCAATTCAATTGGATTTAATTAGGCCTCTTCATGACTGCCAGCCGATTATCGGAAGCTTTAAATGGTTTTGCCGCTTTAATTCTCTTTCTCTTTCACATATAATTTGGCCGCGGGGAATTTCAGGCAAATGCGATGTTTATTTAAAGTTATTGAGTGAATATTCCAGTGGCTGGCTGTCATTTGATTGTACAAGCCAGCGGGAAATGATAATCATTAAAGGAGCAATTATTTCAATTGTTTTAAGAATTAAAATAGCAAGAATATTTCAGTGAAATAAATCCAATTGAATTATATGTTTAAATTGTATTCGATATGAAAATACTACTTTCAACAAGTTTATTAAGAAATTAATATATTAAATCTTACTATTATTATATATACTTTTTCTTTCTTTCTTTTTAAGTGTAAGGTTCTAAACAAAGTTTGTATATTTCGTGAATTTATCTAATCCAAAAAAGTCCTTATCGGATGGAGACAACTTTAGAACGCGATAAGACCCCCGAGCACACATTAACAAAGTATATCTATTTCCGAAACTCAAAGGGCTCTCAGACCATTCACTGAATTACATCACACGCACTTAATGGATGCTAATTAAACGCTCACAAATCCGAAATTGGTAACGTTTCATTTGGTTTATTTTCAGGAATGTCTCTGGGAAAAGGGAAAGTAAGCAGCAGCTGTTTTAATGCCTTTTCGATTGAGGATGATGGCTCAAGCAAACAGCAGTAGGCATTACGCATACGCAGCGTGGCCTGATCCGCTTGATAAGATAAGAATGTATGCTTTCTTATTGCACAATTTTAATGTTTTTGGGCGTATATACATATAATATATATCAAGCACAAGCGGGAAATTATCACAGTTTACTGGCCATTCCACACTAACGCTTCAACCATTCACTTGTTCTCATTATGACCGCTTTACCGTTTTGTCGATTATAACGACTGTTGCTAACACGAATCTCGAATTGCAATCGCTGCCCGTGGCAGCCGCGCTTTGCCACCAAAAAAGCCGTCGACTGTTCTTTTTCGGGTGCCTCGCAATGGTATGGTTTAATCGGTATTATCGACGGTATAGACACTGAACTGACGGCGTCGCAGAGACAAATGGCCAAGACGCGCAACGGTAGCGTGTATTTTATGCTGCCAGTCCAATTGGAATCAGACCGACTGGGTGTGTGAGCGTATAAGAGTTGCGTTCGAGGCGGTTCGATGGCCAACATGTTCGATGCCGCCCCGGCTTGATTGAATCATTATACTCGGTTCACCCATAGGTTACAAGGGTATTATAGCTTTGCGCCAACTGGCAGCAGGAAGTATCTCCGACTATATTTATATTCTTGATCAGCATCAATAGGCGAGTCAATTTAGACATATCTGTCAGTTCGTGAAGCAACAGATCTCATAGACTATAGACATAGCTAGAGCTACGAAGCTTGGTGACAACATTTATATCTGTTGAACACTTATTTTACAAATGATGAAAATATAAATAACTAAGCCATAGGCGTAACTTTAGATATAAACCTTTTGAACCGTTCTCTTGAGATAAATAAAAATAAAATAATAAAAAATAAAATCTGTTAAAAAAGAGCGGAGTAATTAAAAATAAAGTTGTGTGTTTCAGACAGGACCTGAAACGTGGCAATTTTTCGGTATGCCATGTAGCCCACAAGGTTGTGGGTTCGACTCCAAAAACGCAATTTTTTTTACTTTTTTATGTTATTGTTATTTTTGGTCATTTCTTTCATATATTTTAAATGTAAACTAAATGAAGAACTTAACCAATATGTTATATTCTGCAGCAGCAAATCTAATTGGCTTACTTTAGTGACTATTGTCACTATTCGGAAAACAATTAAAATTGATTATTCAGTTTATGCAAAAAAAAAAAAAATAAAATAAAAAAATGTATTTATATAATAATATAAAAAAAAATATATTTATTTTAGATTTTGTAGGGGTCGAACCCGGTAGTAAATCTAACATTAACATTGCTTTCCATACCGGGTAAGCAACTTGTAACTTTCTTACTTTTTAGATTTGTTTTTGCTTCGATAAAAGAAGGGTTGTGCGCCAGCCAAACTTGGACAGTTTTTCCCCTCACTATATAATAGGTAAACTTGATCGAGAACTTGGTGCAGACGAAGCCTCTGCGGTTTATCTTGGCCTGGCCAAGATGATAATGAAACTCAAAAAGTCCAACTTTATGAATTTAAGGGAGCACTTTTGGAAGATTCTCATTTGCTGTTTGATGGAAGCAAAACAAGGAATTAAGTTGAAAAGTTTACTACAGAGAAAAGCATAAACTTTTACGAAATATCATCCAAGGTTGCTGCTTCTTTACAATTTATTTATTAAAAACCGGTATTTATTTATGAATTTATTATTTTAAATTACAACTAATGTTTATTGCGTAGGCCACTTCGTTTACAAATTCAAAATTATTTCATATTTAAATGACAAGTTTTTTTTTATTGATAATGTCAAAAGTCAATGCCCCTATAAAATTCTCGTTTATTTAATTTAACTATCCCACAATGTTTATTATTTAAAAAGTTTTATTGGCTTTTAGTTTTGGAGCAAAAAGTTCGTGTTGGTTTTAAATTAAAAATGTTGACTGAATTTGTTAATTGCTCGGAGGATTTGCCCAACATTTCATGTTCTAATTTGAGAGTTGTAGTTTAGTTCTATTTAGCATAAATAAATTATTCGGTAGATGCCTGCCAGCTAGCTTACTTTTTGATTTATTTCCCTCTAGCGAACATTAGTTTTATTTCGGAATTGTTTGTGTTTTTTTACTTTTATTCAACTTTTAATGCAGTTTTTGTGCTTTGTATTTTGAAATTCGCCTAATGAAATATTCATTTAAAATTGGTGAAACAAATTTCAATTATGCAGATTTGAGTCAAACAGCAAAAAAGCGGACTAAAGTTGGCATACTGGCAACAATGGGATTCTCCTCTATATTTTTTATTTTGTATCTTTCTCGTGTGCAGTTGGTGGAAAAAGAAGAAATGTGTGTGGGCTTCACTTATAAATAGCGTATGTGGGCCAGTCCGAAAAAAAAAGGATATGGGTTAGCAGGAAGGATGGACAAGTGGTCTACTCCCTTCGCCGGACTCCGGTTCCGTCCACTTTGTCCATTTAAATTGGCTTAAAAACTCAACGAACAGGCAACAAAGTCATGAATATGCACACAGACAGTGGAAAACAACAAGGCAGCTGAAGAATACTCGAATAATTACACAAACACAAGTGCGCACAAATAAAATACGAACGAATATACATATGTATGTATATGTGGGGGAGGGGAGTGCCATAGTGTGCCTGTGTGTGGGTATTCCATTAGGCGTAATTAGAGCATTTAGCATCGAGGAAAAAGTTAAGAAAAGCCAACAGCAGAAACTGACAGATTCAGTCGGCTCTCCATACTGCATACATACATATGCATGTGGGCATGCAGCACGCTCAGATACAGTTAGACGCAGTTGCATGCCACACACAGACACACACGCACACCCGAAGCACTCTGCCAAGTATTTGCACACATGCATGATTGCTCTTTTACCACTCAGACAATTAACTTAAAGTTGGCATTGAGCAGACAGCAGCTTGTCTTTCGGAACTGGTTCATTAGATGCCTTCAAAGTTGCCGGGAAAATGTAGAACAGACTTGAAACATAATGGAAATATAGCACAAAAGAAACTGGAATATTCATGGACATTTTAAAGAATATAGTATAGTTGCTAATTCTTCAAATTCTGTGTCAAGTAATGTTTACTGTGCTTCTACGTTTACTGTTTATTTCGTTACTTCAATGCACTACCATTATACAACAACAATTATCAATTCTTTGATTCAATTTTAATTTAAAAACTATAAATAATCCTTACTGCTGTTATGCCTGTAATTTTTAAGGATCAATAACTATTTAAAACAATTTTTCTTTTCTTTCAATATCACGTATGCGACTAGTTTAACAGCATCTCTGTTATAAGAGCTTAATTAATTAATTAATAACTGTATAACTGCCACTACAAAAACAATGATCAATTCTATGATTCAATTTTAATTTAAAAACTGTAAATAATCATTACTGCTGTTATGCGTGTCATTTTTAAGGATCAAGAACTATTTAAAACAATTTTTCTTTTCTTTCAATATCACGTATGCGACTAGTTAAACAGCATCTCTGTTATAAGAGCTTAATTAATTAATTAATAACTGTATTAATAACGCCTTTAATAAAGCTTTGACTTGTTTTATTTTTTATTAAAAAGAATTTCAACTGAACTAGTTCCCCTGTGAAACTCACAGCACTACATACATATGTACAAATGTATGTGCATTTCGAAGGCACAACCTAGTCTCGTCCCGACTTTCGGTTCAAGAACGATAATTACAAGTTGGCTAAATGTGGCAAGCAGCTTCCTTGAGATGGGCGCCTGTTCCACTTCAACATCCCACTGCCATACAAACGCATTTAGCTACTGACTCTGCTCAGTGGGATCCTTGCTGCTCCTGTGACTGCATCCTTCTCTCTTCGTTATTGTGGGTGGGCATCGCCACATCCATTTGATTGCACACCATTTGCAGCACAAATGCACATATGTATGCGCCTCACCTCTGCGTTGAATGCATCGGAATCCCAACTGCACTGCACATTTAACTGTCATCGTCGTTTCCTGGATTCAGTATATACATATATACGAGTTTGGGTGTGTGTTCCACAGAGATAAATATTTTTAAAAAGAATTTCACATGAATTTCCCAAGACCCAGAAAGGTAAAGCCTTACCGATATTTTTGGCATTTATTTTTCCCTAAATATCATATTTAAAGTGTCAATTCTATAGCCTTCTTTCGGCGGATACTAATTTAAGGTAAATTAATTTCTAACCAGAAATATATGATGTGCCAAATCCTATCTGAATATTATTTTCCGCAGTGTAATGTATCTCCACTCATTTTCCCCTTGCTATCTGCATCACGCAAATCAAAGTATAAATGTATTTTGTCAAACGCTGGCGCAGAAGTTTCCTTTTCTAGAAGTGTTGAAAATATCATAAGGAGGCGTGATGCTGCCGCAAATTAATGCATAATTGCATTAGTCACTTCATTTGTGAGCGACAGAGCAGCAGGAAATCTTGCTTGCAACCGCCAAAATTTGTTGCAAATTAATGGCAAGTGGAAGGATGAGAGCAGGTGGAAAGCTAAAGTGTGCTTAATTTCCTGATGACACACGTTGCAAGGCGGGGTGGAAAGGAGTTCGTAAGTGACATTAAGTAGTGGTGTTGGTGCGTGGGCGTGCACGAGGAAATTTATTGCAATTTGAAAGCAACTTAAGTCTGCGGTGGTCCTGATAAAAGCTTCCATGGCGATGATAATAAGCCAATGGTAGTGCCATTAAGAATTCGAAAATTCTGCAAATTTTATGCGATTAAGGTAAGCGGTTTAAAAAGTGCTCATTGTTTGAAAAAAGTATTAATGCATTATGGTAATTTCTGTTACATTTCCGTGTTTCATTGATCATGTCAATGAAAATTAAAAATTTAAAGGGAAATTTTCCCGATTTCATATGATAAAAGAAAAAGAAGGTGTATTTTTATTAGGACTTAAGTTAAAAAGTTCTTTACATTTTTCTTGACTAAACTCCTGATAAAATAATGCTGATAATATCAAACTGCTGATAAATAAAAGAAAAATATATTTGCTTTTAGTTTTTCTTCTTCTTCCATTTGTCAAATTAATAAACTTCGAAAAAACCAGAAACCAGAAAGGCAGCTAGCTCCGAAAACGAAATGATTATATTATATAATTAGTAATATATAATAAAAATATATAAATCCCTTCTACAAGCTATAATATGATATGGCTCGATTTAGGTGAAATTAAGAATTTTTGTTGTCATAATTAGATTAAAGCATATACATATATTAAAGTTCTTATCGGATATCATTAAAATCAATGAAAATCGGCTAATTTGACCCGATTGTTGCTACTTATGAAATCCGACATATGTATGTACATATATGTATGTGACTGCAATAAGAAAAAAGGACTACCTTCTAGGTTTCATTCAGAAATAAAAATAAAAGCAAATATATAGACAGACGGACTGACAAGATCGAACTATTCGGTTATGCTGATGAAAAATTTAAATACTTTATGGGGTCTGCGATACTCATGATGAGCATTATATTATATGAAGGGTATATAAATTATATATGTATATTTTGCACCCCAACATTTCTTTTTAAATATTTTAAAATACAACTATAAAAAGTTATAATTATAAATTATATCCGATACTCGGATGAACTTCGAGCATTTCTCTTCAGGTGTATTTCGAACGTTCTCTTTAGTTCGCTCTCACTTTCTCTCTGTTTCGTTGCAATTCGCGATGCCGGCCTTGGTTCGCTCTCGCCTGTTCTCTTACTTTCTAGCAAGGGTGGCGCTCTCTCCCGATTAACGATAGCTCTCTACCCTTCCCTGTCTCTCCTTCCCATAAGCTTCATAACAAACTGTCCATCAGCTGCTTCTGTCGTTGGCTTTGTTGTTCTTGTTGTTGTTGACTTTTTCATTTGCTTTCGGCACGCGCTTCTTGGCGACTTTGTTTGTCTGCCTTCGATTTTTAACAAACAAACTGCAGAATGCAAACCCAAACACAAACACAAACAACAAATGCAAATGCCTGAACATTGATTAGTTGCAATTTTCGCTTACATATGAAATAAGACGTGAACACGTTTATTTATCACTTATAAAGCAAGTTATGGATTTATGATTTTCTTATTTTTTACTATTGCTTGCTTTGTTTTCATACATATGTACATATGTATATGTATGTATGTAGCACTAATTTACAAATTTTGTATTTGTTTGAGTATTAAATGCACTTTGGTGTTTTGCAGCTTGCTTAATTACTTGTACGAGTCGTGTGTGTACAAAAATATACGTTTAACTATGTTAAATTGGTTAACATCGAATTATGAATTTTTTTTATTTGATGGCTATAGCGCGGCTACATTCGTTTCGCGTTTCCGTCGGCAGACTGAGTTTTTCTTGCAGTTGTCTTTTTTATGTCTGTTTCGGGTTGGTTTCTTCTTCTTCTTTTTCATCACGTTCTCCCCTTCATTCTGTTATTTTTTGTGTGTGTGTGTGTGTGTGTTTTTTTTTTTTTTGCGAGAGCCTTGTGTGAAGTAACGTTTCTTCTTCTTTTTGTCGCGCATTTCCGTATTGCGTTACCCTTCCGCGTCAACGGCTCTCTCTCGCTCTCTCAATTAATTTCCTGCTCAGTTCGCTTTAGGGTTGGTTTCCTTGCTCTCCCTCACTTTCTCGTGCGCATGACCAAAAATGCAACTAAATACCGTTAGATTCTTCAACCTGTAAGAATCGACATGATTTCCTAGAGTAAAAAATTATAAAACATACATCTTTTGAAATATTTTAATATTTAATGCAATATAAAAATGACAATTTCTTAAGATTAATATAAAAAATGTTTTTAACTATCTTTTGGCTCAGAAGATTTAATCAATATTTAATAAAAAATATAAAAAAGACAATTCTTTAAGAGGAATGGCAAAGAAAATTAATTTAATGAAAATGTGGCATCGAGTAGATAAGCTTGTTCCAGAAGTTCGGGCTGTCCCTCCTCAAATATGTGTTCAGCATCATGTAGGCCTTCAGTTCACTGTCCAGATCGTCAAAGTTCTCAACATCCGGATAGAGAATAACGATCAGCCGCTTGCACCGATCCTTGGTTGTGGCGTGCAGAGCGAGCCGGAACTCCAGCTTACCCCAGGTGGACTCCAAAAAG
>JAEIIG010034545.1:0-11286 GCA_018904695.1 Drosophila parvula
TCAAACAAGCCTCCTTGGTTTAAAAAAGAGCTGACTCGCCTCAAAAACATAAAATCAAATGTATATTCTAAATTTAAGCATACCGGTTCTCAATCTGTCTTATCTTGTTATTTAGCGGCCCGGTCTAATTTTACCGTGCTCGACGCACAGTGTTATAAAAACTATCTAACTCGTTGCCGGGTACAGTTCTCGCAGGCCCCGAAACAGTTTTATAATTTTGTCAACACTAAACGTATGCCTATTAGACATCCTTTGTTGCTTTCATTTGAAAATATAAAATCTGACAATGATCAGGCAATTGCCGAAATTTTTGTTAGTGTATTTAAACTACATATTCCTCGTCATTCGATTCAAACCAAACCTACTCATGAAAAATGCTCAAATCAAACCTAATTTTCAGTCCAGTCTAACCGAAAGTTATCCTCTTTTGGATAAACGTGTTATGCCAGTTATGCGTCAGGTCCCGATGGAATGTGTGCTTAGGTACTGTGCCGAGGCCTTGTGCAATCCCCTTCTAAAATTGTTTACCTTATCCTTAAAAACCTCCCACTTTCCCCTTATTTGGCAGGAATCACTTGTTAATTCTCTCCACAAAAACGATAGCAAAACGGGTGCCAGCAATTATAGAGGAATCTCTAATTTGTCAGCCATTTCCTAAGTGTTCGAAAAGGCAATCACTCCCCATCGGCAGCATCTTTATAGATCAGTGTTTTTTCCATATCAACATTGATTTATTAATCAAAGATCAACAACAACAACTATTTTGGAGCTCCAAACTCTCAGACAGATGTATATTACTGGTTTCAGTAAAGCATTTGACTCCGTTAAATACTCCCTTCTTGTTCGGAATCTTCGATTTAATAGGTTTTTCGGTTGATCTTCTTAGATGGATCTCAAGTTATCTGATTGGCGGGAAGCAGAAAATCCTCTTTAAAAATGACTTGTCTAATGTTCTCCAGGTCCCGCAAGGAACTCATTTGGTTTTTCTATTGTTTGCATAATTTATGCCCAAAGTTTTGGTTAACTCCATGCTTGCAACTTATACGCTGAACTGAACTGTGCCTGTATTCTAAACTTTAAATCAAATTTCGTACATGGTGAATAAAGCAAAAACCTTCATATACTTAATTAGTTCGTCCTATTTCGGAGGATCCTGCCTTTCGAATCCACAATATGATGTCCACAGAAAATGCATCGAATCAGTTCAAAAGAACTTTTCGCTCTACGCTGTTTTAACTGAGATACAGACTTGTATAGGTAGCCATACAAGTGGATTAACTTACCTGCCTTAGCCATTACTAGAACTATGATAGGTATTACCTGCAACTATAACCGTATCCGTGACGACGTGGAGAGTACAGACCTGATAGGTCAGCTTAATGTCCACGTACCGAGTAGAAGTACTTCATCCTATTTACCTTTAGTGTTGGGCCACTGTAGCATTTCATATGAAATGCTAGAACCCTTTAAAGTTCCATGTGCAAATTATAAATTATAATTATTTAATTTCTTCACAAACTTTACCTATACTTTCTCCTATCGCGACTAGTAACTCCTAGCCCTGACTAGCACGTCCTTGGTGTCGCCAAGGCCCTAGTGCATTAACGTCCAAAATATCTCCACAAAGAAAATTTCTTTGCCACTAATTTTAAAACTAAGTGTTCCTCGCCCATGTTTCAGTAATGGACAAGAATCGTAGATGGAACGCAATCATAGGCACAAAAGCTGTCGCCTCCTGTACAGGTCTGCTTCGACCAGTCTTTTCCCCATTACAGGATGCATTTTAATTAGCCGCCAAGCAACCTTAAACATGTTAACATGTTGAAAAGCTGGTGTTAACCAGAATTAATCAATAGCTTATTACGCATAAGAAAGCCTAGCTTCGTCTTGCCAATAAAGACAAATTAAATTAGTCTCAAACTAAGCCATTCAAGTCATTTATAATTTTATTAATTTTTTTATTATCATTTTTTTTACATAAATACTAATTTGAAGATTTGTAGTCATAAATGTATGCATAAATTGATTTAATCGATTTCTTTGGGAGACTATTCGAAAAGAATCCATTCACAAAAAGAATCGATTGCAGCTCTACCGTATACCAAAGAATATAGAACTACATGGTACAACTATGATATCCCATACAAAAATGTGTCGTATGGCGAGTTTAAGCGGTATAACCCGCCATTTGACTGTGGAATGATCGATTTTACTTCGAATCGTGTCGGTTGACCTAGTGCATAAAAGACATCTGATTTGCAATCTTAAAAGTAAAGGAGTTTTTTTACTTTTATAATGATTTCAAATGTTTATTTGAATTTGCAAGTTTTTTTAATTTATCGTTTTTAATTTTTGTTTTGTTTTGTGTGTTTATTTAAGTATTTATTGTAGTTTGTTTTTGAAATTTTATTTTAGCATTAATGATTTAAATGTATACATATATTTTAAATACATAACTAATACGGCTTAAAAACGCATCACATATTTTGAAATGGTTTCCCTTTTTTTGTTTAAGAAAAGTTTTATAAATTTAATAAAAAAAAATATATATATAGATTCTTTGCAGGAATCAACGCTTTAACTAGCACGGCCATAGACCCAGTTAAAATATCTGTGCAGAAAACCTTCATTGGCTTTCAATGATTTTTGGCTCTCGCTCTATCAAAATCACATAATTTAAATTTTGTCAAAAATGTGTTACATAAACGAAAGCCAAATATAGAACACGCCAATCTATCTGGCTCTTTCCGCTCGATAACAAGCATATGACAGGCGAAGCATTGAACATATAGTTCTATACTCTTTGCTTATACACAACGAAATATTGTAACAAAATTTGTTGGCTCTTGTAGTTTCTAAGCTTTTGTGTTAATCCACATCAATTAATACTCTTCTAAAGAGTTAGTGACAAATGCCTTTCATCTAAGTTTTTTATGATATATTTTTTGTACTGTACGGATATTCTAAAGTGGCTCTTTCAGCTCTGGTAGCTCCGCAGGTAAAATTTTATTTGGTGGCACCAGCAAGTCGACGATCGTCGGGGCACGCGCCCCGACAAGACGGTCGTCTTGTGCGACTTGCTTCATCCATGAAGAAAGGCAACAACAAATTCTATTGGAAATAGGGGACAAAGAGGCAACAACAAACACACGGTTCTAGCCCACGCACAAAAAAAATAAATTGCGCAGTTAGCCGCGACTTCTGCACTGAATGAAAATTGTGATTTGTTCTTCTTAAAAGGGCACAAAAAATAAAGAAAAGTGACTGAAGAAATTGAAATTTTCGATTTTTTTGTAGTCCCTTCGTGCACACACTCGACCTTTCTTTTGACTGGGACGGGTCGCGGAGGTGGGGGTTGTCACTTTTTTTTTGTCTCGATGCGCTGTGGCTCACTCCCTTAAAAATGTAGCCCGTGCTTGTTCTAAACAATAGAAGTACCCGATTTTTGAAGTCCATCCACATTATGTTATACTTCCAACTTCTTTGTTTTTATAGGTGCTGGATCATATACCAAAACTGAGGAAGTTCTACGATCTATAGATAAGTCGTATTGCGATACAGTACTTAATTTTTTGGTTCGATTGGCATGCCAAGTCAATGATCCACAAGCAGGACTAATTTCACCAGGGGAAAGTTTGTCTCGAAGGTAATCTACATTTTTAATAATTTATTTTATAAAAATATCTTCTCGTACAAGAGATATAGCCGATTTGTCCACATAAGGAGGTATTTTACTTGGCAATTTAAAAAAAAAAAAAAAAAACAAATTTTCAAATTTATATCCTTGCTGGGTATTATAATTTTATTAAAAGTTTGCAACGCATTAAAGAAATCATCCTCCGACTCCAACGTCACCAGACGACTTGATTTAGGAATGTCCATTTCTGCGTTCGTCCGTTTCTACGTACTTATATACATATGTCAAAACGTGCCTGATCAGAACATTGCTTCTTATGGCTATAATAAAAAAATCGGAAAATTCATAAAACAACATTTAGCTCTATTGTTTTTCAACATAATTCCAACTACTCGGTGAATTATGGCAATTTTTAATCATTTCTGAATTATGTAATTTGGCAAAAAATACCCTAAAAAGAAAAGTGTTCTGACTGACTTATTTTCTGGTAATTTTAGAAAACTATAGAAAAACTACTATTTATAATGTTGGAAAAAATAAGGATATTAATATTTATAATCATTTGCTTTCATTATATATATAATTATTAGGTAACTTTAAAAATTTGTTGTTTTAAATAATCTATAAAAATTTGGGGACTACATCACAAATTATTCAATAAACGCATGGAAAAAATGTGCTTAGTCTGCGGATTTCGAAAAATACTGCATTGATTAAAGCGATAATGTGAAGATTTTGCTTTGAACTTATTGAGTAATTACCCAAATGTGTATATGTAAACTCCAGTTTGTTCAGCTAAAAAAAATTAAAAAGCTATAGCCGTTGTATAGCCTATCAGAACCACTTTTGACCATTTGGAAATTTTCAATTATGTACTAAATATGTTAAATGCTAAATATGTATGTACATACATCCCCAGATGACCTATCTTGCTTTTGCAAAATGAGCAAAATAATTTTTTTTGTTATTAGTTTCTTAACATGGGTTTTTAGAAGAATTAGTGAAGTAATAAAATTTTAAACATGATTCTTCGTTCAAATAATAATATCAGAAGATTATGGATATTAATAAACTTATTATGTTCAAAATTTAAAGCCATAGTTTGTATTTTTTTTTTTCTTTTAATATTTGAAAAATCAATCGGCATTGTGTAGGAATACATATAAATCGGAATAGGAATACATATAAATAGGAAGAAGAAAATTATGTTGACTTTCTATTTTAATTGTGAAGTCAAATAACTGGTTATCTGGACAAATCGGCTATGGCCCCAATATCTTAAGATAGCAGATAATTTTAAAACTTAAAAAAAAAAAAAACAGATTAAAAATTATTAATTTAGCTCCAACCGCAAGCATAGCAGATAATTTTTAAGCTATTAGAATAAAATGATTACAAATTATAAATTGAGCTCCAACCGCTAGATAGTTGGTCATTTTTTATTCTTTTATACATCGAAGTAATTTAGGCCCCCAAAATGATGTTTATGTTTAACTGACTGACAAATTTGTAACTACTAGGTGTGGTGAAAGTAACCATCTTGACCGCCAAAATCCAATGCAATCGTGAAAAAACAATGTCGTCTTATAGTCTCTTTATATTTATACAGACATGTCAAAGCTAAGAGCCGTGGCCTTAACAACTGATTTTTGTTGTCGTGTTTGGCATCATTTTACGAATAGATAAAAACGATTTTAGTCTCTCATAAAAAATTTTTTTGTTAAGAGGGTAAAAGGCGAAGGAAACAAAAGAATAGATATGTAAATATTATATTATGGGGCAAATGCTCCTTCAGATTACACCGCCGAATATTGGTTCCGAGACTAACGTGGTGTCGAAACCCAACTGCTGATAAAGTCCGCAGTATCTACCACTCAGATGAGCTTACACAGGAAAAAATACATGAAATACTGTTTGCTGACCCCAAAGGTGTGTGAGCTAGATGGTGCCACAAGGTGTAGTAATGATCGCACACGACATATTTTGAAACCTGGATTCACTTTCACACCAGAGAACAGAATAAGTGCCCGGCAATGGTCTAAAGCCTAGATGGGCGCGTAGTGGCTCTTTCAGCTCTCCTTGCTCTTTCGGTAATATTTTTTCGGTGGCGCCAGCAAGTCGCGCCAGACGATCGTCGCGTGTGCCAGCACGCAATGTGCCGGTATAAAACCATGGCTAAAATCAATTAGCTTTTTTCTTCCAATTTTTGTATTACCAAGAAGGTTACTTTTTTTACCCCACCTAGTATACTAGTATCTACTAGTTGCCTCTAGTTTTGCCTAAATTAGATATTTTTTTTATTTTTTAGATGTGTCATGCTTTTAAAAATGGCAATGCGTCCGGAGATTTGGCCCCAACCCTTTGACATTAAACTCAACTGGCTCGATAAAGTTCTTGCTACTGTCGAAACTCCTCATCACAACTTAAATAACATATGTACTGGAATCGATTTTTTAACCTTTTTAACTACAATTTTAAATCCTGAGCAGTTGGTAATCATTGTACGACCAGTTCAACGCGGCTTATCTCTATGTATAATACATCAAAATACTCGGATTGTACGACTGATGCATATATTTCTTACACGACTTATGGCCATTTTTCCGCCAGACACACAGCATAAACATGACGATCTGGATTTACTATATAGTGCTATAAGTAAAATGATAACAGATAACCTTACATTTTATGAAAAAAGCCCTCAACCAAATGCGTCGTCGCTGTTTGGAACCTTAATGATATTAAAAGCGTGCACAACGAATAATCACATTTATATTGATCGTATTTTAGTTCAATTTATAAGAGTTCTTAATCGTCTTACAAAGGATCATATTAATACCCAAAGCGGTACTAATGTAAATACACAACCTCCTGACTCTAATTCACTAGCCTTAGAACTTTTAGTGCTTTCATTGGAATTAATCAAAAATAGAATTTTTATAATGAGTGTGGAAATAAGGAAACTTTTCATTGGCACGATATTGGTCAGTTTAATTGAGAAAAGCTCTGAAATAAAAGTTATAAAATGTATAATTAAAATGCTGGATGATTGGATTAAAACAAAAGATCCCAACATAATGACATTAGTTCCATCTATTAGGGAAAAATCCGCCTTACTGGTAAAACTGATGCAAAATGTTGAAAGAAAATTTGCAGATGAAATCGAACTTAATGTACAATTTTTGGAAATAATAAATTATATATATAGAGACGAAGTCCTTAAACAAACTGAGCTGACAAGTAAACTAGAAGGAGCATTTTTGAATGGTTTGCGTTTTCAAAATCCACATATTCGTGCAAAATTTTTTGAGATTCTAGACGCATCAATGCGTCGAAGACTTCATGATAGATTGTTATATATAATTTGCTCTCAAGCGTGGGATACAATTGGTGCACATTATTGGATAAAACAATGTATTGAATTGCTTATTTTAACAGCTAATACAATGACCCAAATTCAGTGCTCCAATGAAGCTTTTAAAATACCAAGTATAACATCAGTTATTCCACCAAACTCAACCGAAAATCAAGATCCTTTTGTGTCATTCTTATCATCTCAATCAGAATCTTTTGAGATTGTTCAAAGTTTGGATGATAAAGATGACGTTTTTGATATAGACTTAAAGCTTGAATTTACGGCAGATCGTAAAGATGATTGTCAACAAATATTGCCAACTCGCCGTGATACTTTATTGGACCTTGTTTATAAACAAGCTGAGTTTTTAGAAGCGAATCGAAATATAAGGACAGATCAGATGCTTGTCGCTACTTCACAGTTATGTCATATTGATACCCAACTAGCCCAAAGCGTGTGGCTGTCTATTTTTCCTCGAATTTGGAGTATATTTTCTGAAGATCAAAGGTTTAACATAACAAAGGAACTAATACCGTTTTTATCGTCTGGAACAAATGTCAACCAAAAGGATTGCTTTCCAAGTACACTAAATACTTTTGTAGAAAGTTTAACTAAATGCACACCACCTATTTATATTCCACCTAACGTATTAGCGTACCTAGGTAAATCTCATAACCTATGGCACAGAGCTATACTTGTCTTAGAAGATATGACTGTTAATCAAGCCACTAAAAGTAATAGGGATAGTAATGATGGCGTAGACATAAATTTGTCCGAGTTTGATGTACAGCAAACTAATAATATCTTTGACTCACTTTCAAAAATGTATTCTTGTATGCATGAGGAAGATCTGTGGGCTGGTCTTTGGCTAAACTTCGCACACTATCCGGAAACAAATGTAGCTGTTTCATACGAACAAATGGGATTTTTTGAAGAAGCCCAAGGTGCCTATGATATTGCTATGACTAAATTTAAGCAAGATTTAAATAATGGCCTCGTAAATACAAATGTTAATAGTGAATTATTGCTTTGGGAAAAACATTGGATGCGTTGTGCTAAGGAACTGAACCAGTGGGATATTCTGCTAGACTATGCTCAAACTAATCGAGAAAAAAATATGTTTCTGATACTTGAAAGTTCCTGGCGAGTACCAGATTGGAATTTAATGAAAATTGCGTTAGCTAAAACAGAACAATGTTATTTGAAACATCATGGTTTTAAGATAAATCTTTATAAAGGATATTTGTCTATTCTCCACCATGATGATAGGCAAACTAATAGCATTGAACGATATGTAGAAATTGCGTCTAGCTTATGTATTCGTGAATGGCGACGTTTACCCAATATAGTTTCACACATTCATTTACCATACCTTCAAGCTTCGCAACAAATTATGGAACTTCATGAAGCTAGTCAAATTCATCAGGGACTTACTCAATCTCGCAATAATTCATTGCATGACATGAAAGCCATTGTAAAAACATGGCGTAATCGACTACCAATTATCTCAGACGACTTATCACATTGGAGTGATATATTTACTTGGCGGCAACATCACTACCAAATAATAACACAACACCTGGAGCAACAATCTGATCAAGGAAGTACAATGTTAGGCGTTCATGCCTCTGCGCAAGCGATAATTTCTTTTGGAAAAATAGCTCGAAAGCACAATTTGACCGGTGTTTGTCAGGAGACATTATCGAGAATATATACAATTCCTTCTGTACCAATTGTGGATTGTTTTCAGGTATGTAAAACGTAATTTTTTACTCTTAAATATGGCCTTACAATAAATTCCTTAGGATGATAGGTTGTAAAAATAATCCGAGCCATTAAGGTCAGTTGTGATGCCGTACAGCCTTTAACGTATAGCTTGCATTTTAAAGTAAAGAATGCCTTGAAACGGAACTGGGACACTTTTAAGAAGAATTTCTTAAAAATGTATGATTTTTTCTTAGTTAAACAAAAAAAAATAATAATAAATATACATTTAAATACATTTAAAAAGTAATGTTGAATTTTTTGTTTGTTAAATTATATTAAATAGAGCTTTTTAGTTTTAACGGTAGTACAAATTATATTTTTAGTTCTTTGCGTTAAATATTGATGTTATCTAAGGAGTATTATCGCATTTGTTTATTTTTCGCAAATCAAAGACTTATCAAGTATGTTTTTCAAAATATTATCTTTGATGATCAATACACTTTTAAGGCGGATGACCCCTTATTAGGACATTTTGGCTACAGTTGAGAGTAATCGACTGTGAGATATATTGAAATACAATTAAACTTAACAAAAATTTAATATATTAAATTGAGACCCAATGAATACCACGGGAGACCCCTATAAATACAGGTCCTTTTTATAGCAAAATCTAGAGACCTAAGATACTTTAGCTGTTGCCATTGTTCTATTCTTGTTCGTGTTCTTTGCATCTATATTTAAATAAATGCAAATATAGATGCAAATAATAATAATTTAAATAATAATACATAATTCAAATCCATCCGAAGTCCAACAAACTTCTTTCCATTTTTGTTAAATTTAGTTTGGCTCGTTTTTATATTTATTAAGATTTATTATGATGGTTTGTAGTCACAATGCAATCGAGTTCTTCCTAAGTCGATGCGTTTGATGTTGTTTTGGAGAGAGACCGGACTAATGTGTATCAATCACTCTATCCCTTTCACACGCACTTGTTCTTTGCATCTATATTCTAATAAAACGCTTTAGTTATACAATATCGGGAATGGTCTGAAGGTCTATGTGCCGGTGCTCGTTGGCTTGCAGCCGAAGTTCAAAAAACTTTTTTAAAATTTTTATTTCATTTGTTTTTGACTTATTTTTGCTTCTTTTGGTGGCATTTTTAACGGTTTTATTTCATTGTTTCAGTCTTCTTCTATTTCATCAGAGCTTGCTTGGTCATCGCTGTAGATCTTTATTACTCGTACTCCTACCTGAGCGGTTTAATCTCGCAGGCAGGAGTGTATCTTCTTTAATGAAGTTACTTTGGCTTAGTACACACTTCGGTGGTCTCAAATAGTACTTGATATTTAGGGGGTCGGAGAAGTTATCACCTCCGAATAGGTTTTCAAATTTAGATCAATTAGAACAGATATTGGCGGTCGGGTGTACCCCGATTCCAGGATTTTGATTACAAATGTGTAAACTCTGTCGGTGTACACTACTCGTGATCCTTTCTGCTGAATGGCCTGAGGATTAAGCGGTCCAGTGTTCCTTAGTCGAATAGCAGATACCTTGGCCTTATCCATGCCTGCTTTTCCAGGCACAATAGGTTAATTATAGAATTATCCGATGTTTTTTTACAGTGGTTTCTTTATCCAAGGCTTGCCACCATACCGTGACTTCGTAGAGCAAGCGTGGGCAACATTTTTAAGGGAGGGAGCCACAGCGCAGATGGGGACAATCCCCACCTCCGCGACCGGTCGCAGTCATAGAAATAGGTCGAGTATGTGCGCATTTGCCAAAAATTAAAAAATATCGCGATTCAAATTAGGAAGTTTCAATTTCTTCAGTCACTTTTCTTTATTTTTCGTGCCCTTCTAAGAAGAACGACTTAAGAACAAATTGCAATTTTTTCACTCAGTGCAGTGTCGCGGCTAACAGCGCAATTTATTGAAGTGAAACTTCTTTAGGTGCGTTATGGATTTTCGGGGACGGAGTAAAACGAATTCATGACCGTCACGATAAAGCGAGGGTACCTATTTTTCTCTAACCGCTGACGATCTCTTTATCCTCTTATATCCTCTCGCTCAGCGGTTGCTTGTGTGAGAACAAGCAAGTGTGTGAGAACAAGCAAGTGAGTATGTATGTAAGCTTACTTCAGCCATGATAAAACTATACAAGGTAGTCTCGACGGCAAAATCTGGCACCCCTACAATCATCGCATTAAGTGCGAGTGAGAGGGTGTGTGGATTAACTGATAGATGGTGACTGGGGTTTTTAGTTGTGTTTTATAATAATAAGCTGACATCATTTTTACAATTAAAGCTTTAAATATTTTTAATTTGAAATGATGCGTTGATTTTGGACAGACTTTCTTTTGTTTGAGTTCTTTATTCTAAAATATATTCTATATTTTGGTGCCTTTATAATCTTTACACCATCCACATGTTTCCGGCAAACATTACAAAATGTCACGTTTGCATATGGGTTAACGTCAAGAAAAATTCATCCGCAGCCGTGCTCTCGAGTGAAAAAACGAAGACGCACTGAATTGAAAACCCGACCGCTTCGGCACTCGACGAGACTACCTCGTATAATTGTATCG
>JAEIIG010034548.1:0-74423 GCA_018904695.1 Drosophila parvula
TCTATATATCCATTATAATTATTGTAATAATATTGCTTTATTATTAACTATATACCTGTTAATATAACTCTGGTAATATTACATAAAGTATCTCCAAATATTTCTTATAATCTCACATACATATTAGTCTCACCCTGATCCTTTCTTGGGATCTTATCTCTTCATATACCAAAGTTCTCATAGATCACATAGATTTGCTTGTAAATCTTATTAAATATCTCTTCTTTGTAGATAGTTCCTTTGTATGATCCTTTCTTAGGTTCATATAATTTCACATACCAAAACTCAAATGAATCAGATTAGATTTGGACAAGCATTAGGTATCAATGCTTATCAATATCTAATAATATCCTTCCCTATGGGCAGTGCCTTCCTATGATCCTTTCTTAGGCCCTTATCATACCCTATATCATATCATATCATCATATCATATCATATTATAGTTTACATAGTTTGGAATAGATTTTCTAGCAAATAATCCCAAAGTAAACCGTTTATTAATACCCATATCTACCCCCAACCATAGGTAGTGCCTCGCTCTCAAATGTGGCGTATCTCTGCTCTAGCAACGTCCTGTGGATTGCCATCCAGTGGAGCTGCTGGATCTCTGGCCAGGTGGCCGTGCCCCTAGAGGGTGGCCAGCCCATTGAGCAGCTGCGTCGCCAGGCCACCGGATGCAAGGCCAAGCTGCTGATAGCCACGCCTGAGTTCGAGGAAATGGCCCAGGAACTGTCGGTGGGCCTGCAAGCGGCCACAATTGTGCTGAATCACTCGTTTGTGCCATCGGTGGATAGCGTCTCCTCCACATCGATGTACGCGAAGCAACTGGTGAGGACCAAGGGTGATCTCCTGACGGAGAGCACGCTGCCGAGTCAATTTTATGCCGGTGCACCGGCCATGTTAGTTCACACACCGAACGCGGTGAATAACCCCAAGCCGGTGCTGCTGTCCCATCGCAATATCGATGCCCACTTGCGTTGCCTAATCGACAGTTGGCACCTGGGGCCCTCGGACTGCCTGCTGCCGATTCTCTCGATGAACCGCATGAATGCCGCCGTGAACGCAGTCCTCAATGTCGGCGGCACTGTCATCCTGCAGCAGAAGTTCGACAGTAACAATGCGTGGAGCTCGTTGCTGAGCATCAATAGTCCGTCCAAGCAGCGGGTCACCCTCTTCCTGGCCATGCCCATTGTGTACAAGCGTCTGATTGCCGAATACGATAAGATATTCGCCAAGGACTCCCGGATGGTGGAGTACATTATGAACCATTGCCGTCAGAAGATCCGTCTGATGGCCACCGCCTATGCCCTGCTCCCGGACTCCGTCTTCCAGCGCTGGCGCCAGATTACGGGCCGGAATATTTACGAGTACTACGGCATGGTGGAGACGGGCCTGGTCTTGGGCCAGCCCCTCAATGACCAGAGCAACATCAATGATGACACAGCCGCATCCACACCATCACAAAGTCTTGGCCTTGAGGACTATCGCCCGGGAACACTGGGTGCTCCGCTCAAGGGCGTGACCGCCCGACTGATCAGTAACAAGGGTTTGGAACTGATAACCTGCAAGAATGAGATCGGCGGCACAGTGGATCACGGCCTCATACAGTGGGATATGGATATGGATACGCCCATATCGCATAGCGTCATCGGCGAGCTTCAAATAGCCAAAACCGATCTGGTGTCCAACTCCCTAGGCGGGGGCATCAATGGCCGGCAAATAGATCCCGATAAGTTTGGCACGAAAGTGGAGGAGACACCCGATGGCTTTGTGAAGACCGGCGACATTTGTGCCTATCAGAATGGCAACTTCTACTTCCTGAGCAAGATCAGTGATGTCTTCACCGTTGGCGGGTACAAGGTCTATGGATCGGAGATCAAGAAGGTTCTCATTTCGCATCCCTGCATCAACGATGTGGCCGTGCTGGGCATACCCAACAAGTTGTGGGGCCATCGTCTCGGCGTCATTTGCATTGTCTCGCCGGATGCGGATATCGATCTGGACGCCATTAAGACCTATTGCTATCGCCATTTACCGGCCCACAAGTGCCCCACTGTGTTCAAGACGCTAATCTCGAAATAGGAATGGATTTTCCCTTAACATATGCTGATCTCGAAATAGGAGTGGATTTTCCCTTAACATATTCTCTTATCAATGTTCCCAGTCAATGTACCTTGTCTGAGCTACAACAAATTCATGTGATTTTATGCGACACACTCTCCAAAACGATCCTTCTGTAATGTAATACAAGCATTCGATTTATTTCTGTGTATATATGTATTATTGCGCTGCCTTAGGCAGTTATTGGGCACCCCTGCTCTCAATATATAATATGTATATAATATGGGTTAGGCACATAGCGGCGGATAGGTGGAGCTTTGTCCATTGGAACACCCAGTACCTGGCTGGGAACATTTCGTGTAGACCGGCTGCTCAAGGATATTGTTAACGGCATAATTGCAGGCCACGTGGTAGGATCGAAACTTGTTGTTCGTAGACGTGACTATGGCACATCCAACTTTGGAATTATTCTCATTTATCATTATAGTCAGGTGGCCAAATTTTCTGTAATAAAAAAGAAACAATTTCTGAAGGATTTCGGCACATTTAAACAAAAGTATAAGATGCTTCCAGAATTATAGTAAAAGGCGTATGACTGTGCATTTAAATGTTTGTTAAGCGGGTATGAAGATGTCCTTAAAGTCCTTAATTGAAGGATATTTATACTAATGTACGTCAAAGCCACTTAATTAAGTTCCTAATTGCAGTATGACAAGTAAGAAGAATGCCTTACCCGATGGTAGGTGGAAGTTTCTCCAAGTCCGCCCATTTGATTTTACTTTCCTCATCTGCCCATGCATAAAATGCATCCTGGAGAACTTTCGCGGAGGTCTGCTGGCGGACATTTATGCCCGTGATCCACGTGTATAGATTCTGACCGGATTCCCGATAAATATCGGTATTTCGGCAAGGATCGTGCTTCAATTCGCAGCTACGCACATTAAGCTCCGCCAGATTGGCCAGATCCTCATCCCATGACATGGTGGCCATCTTACAGGCGAGCCTCTTGCCTTTTCCATTGCCCCTGGCAAATTTTTGTCTAATCAAATTGTGCTCCTTGACCAGCAAATCCTTGACACTTTGATCGATTTCCATCACTGCCGCATCTGTGGAACATTTTTTGCCCCAGGTCTGTGCGAAAAAAATAAGATTAAGTCAACAGCAGTTCCAGCCTTAAGTTAATTTTGTATGTCATAAGTTTATTTTTATTTTGCTTTAATATTCCTACTAGTAATATATGTATATTGCTTATAACATACCCCATTATTGGTACATCCGATATGAATAAATTTAGGGGGACACAGATCATTCCGACAATAGTCCTTGCCTTGACAAAAACTCAAGATGAAAAGGATTAATACGGAGTTTAGCAAAAACATGTTTTAACTTTGCCAGACTCAAAGCCAATATGAAGCTCTTTTATAAGCAAGTTCAAAAGCAATCGTGGTTGCATTATCGTTGCAAAAATTGGCACGACTAAAGGTAATAAGAAAAAACACATGATTTAATTATAAAGTTATGACCCATTTAAGTTTTAGGAAAATAGAAAAACACTTGGCGCGCACTTATTACTGGCGTAAGAAAAATCGCTGTATGAGATAATTCGCCTATCGATTCGGTTGTTTGGTTTGTGAATAGGATAAACACTCCCCGGTAGCGATACCAAATACCATCTAGCCTACCAATATTTACACATACATGTACATATAAAAATATAATTTAAGTTTTTTAGAACCATCTTCATCCTTCACAGATATGGAGAGAGCAATTCGGGCAATTCAGCTCTCTCTCTCTCTGGAAGTGTTGGGAAATATTCGATGTATTCATGTATAAACGATATATCGATAAGACCAGCGATGGCATCGATAGTAATCGTTGTTGTGACAGCTCCTCTTCGTTGACAGCTCTTCCGTTTTCTGTTCTTTTTCTTCGTGGTTTTCGACTGACAAGATGGCTCCAACCGTAAGTGCTCCAAGAATCGTGAATATTTCGGCCCATCTTCCTTCCAAACTGTGCTTTTATGTGAAAATATAAAACTACAAACTAGCGGGCACACGCTGGCGGTGGAGTTGTGCCGAGTGAAAACGGGAGTGTGCCTGGAATAACGAAATCTAATGTGTATGCCATTTTTTTTCTGTTCCGTTCTGTTATGTGACCAGGCCAAGACCAACAAGGGTGATTCCAAGACGGCCGCCAAGCCGGCAGAGAAGAAGGCTGCTCCCGCCGCCGCCGCCGCCAAGGGCAAGGTGGAGAAGCCCAAGGCTGAGGCTGCCAAGCCCGCCGCCGCTGCTGCCGCCAAGAACGTGAAGAAGGCTCCGGAGGTCGCCAAGGCAGCCGCCGCTGCTGCCGCCAAGCCCGCAGCTGCCAAGCCAGCGGCCGCCAAGCCCGCTGCTGCTGCTGCCGGCAAGAAGGCTCCAGCTGCTGCTGCCCCGAAGAAGGACGCCAAGGCTGCCCCAGCTCCCGCTGCCGCCGCCAAGGCTGCTCCTGCTAAGAAGGCTGCCTCCACCCCAGCTGCCGCTCCTCCGGCCAAGAAGGCTGCTCCCGCCAAGGCTGCTGCTGCTCCGGCTGCTGCCGCCGCTGCTGCTGCCCCAGCAGCAGCCGCTGCTCCCGCTGCCGCTAAGCCGGCACCGAAGCCCAAGGCCAAGGCTGCCCCTGCTCCCAGCAAGGTGGTCAAGAAGAACGTGCTGCGCGGCAAGGGCCAGAAGAAGAAGAAGGTCGCCCTGCGCTTCACCATCGACTGCACCAACATCGCTGAGGACAGCATCATGGATGTGGCCGACTTCGTAAGTAGCCAAAGAACTCAGCATCAGTCGTACCGCACCAAGCTTTCCACTGCCCTCCAAGTTAGCCAGGGGCTCTGGATAAAAAGTTGTGGTTACAGCGAAGCCTCCATCCATTTAGCGATAAACTGCTTGCGGACTCTTGCCGTGCCGCCTGCGGTTAACAACTTCTGGAACAGCTTAGCTCAGCTTCTTAGCATCTATATAGAATGATATTCTCCGTCCGAACACCTAAGAACGTAATCTTTCGCTGCTCTCTCATTTGAGCACACGCGTTTCCGATAAGGGGCTCTGGGCACTGCACAACGGGGTAGCCATTGACCGCCAGTGACCTGGCACTGGCCAGTGGTGTAACCGTCTGTGAACAGCGTCAAGCCGTGCTATGTGTACCGCCACGTGGTGGGCCCTGGGATTGAGTGCGTCCACAACCGTGGCGCCTCAGGCCAAAATTCATAGTGCGCCCTGCTTTAAGGTGTCCCAAACTCCGTGGCACTGCAGGTTTTCCCACATTTGCAGACTGTAGATCAGAGGATAAACTCTCTATATCTATTCCCTCCTTTGAGATGACACACCCGCTAAGTGGGCAAACCGAGAGCGCTAAACGCGCCAGATTTTAGGGCAGGGCGCCAAATGGAACCGAGATGGCCCTCCCCCCTCCAGCCAAGTGGATCAGGTAACTACTATTAACTAGGATATTATTATCGCTGCCAGCCTTCGTATAGGCCACGCCGATTTGCCGTCAGAGAGTGAGCTTGATGCGTCGCTCTGATGGCAGTGTACTCAGTGGCAAATTAAAAAATTGGTCACTCTTCTTTATTTGGGCCTTCTGTTCTACACACTCGACTCTTGGCCTTAACAAAGAAAGAGACATTTAAAAATGAAGGAAAACTCTATTCATTTCCCTGTTGCTTGATATGTGTTGCCCGAAGCCGAATTAACCAGAGAAATCCCCACTATCCGCCCGCAGGAGAAGTACGTGAAGGCCCGTCTTAAGGTCAACGGCAAGGTGAACAACCTGGGCAACAATGTCACCTTTGAGCGCTCCAAGCTCAAGCTGCACGTCAGCTCCGATGTGCACTTCTCCAAGGCCTACCTCAAGTACCTCACCAAGAAGTACTTGAAGAAGAACAGCCTGCGCGACTGGATCCGTGTGGTGGCCAATGAGAAGGACTCGTACGAGCTGCGTTACTTCAGGATCAGCTCCAACGACGACGAGGACGACGATGCCGAGTAAACAACACACACACACACAAACTCACACGTTTACAATGATCTTGTATGCCTGATTCGTTTTTAATACCAATTCCCATGGCTCTGTACAGAAGGAATTGTGTTTTTATACCCGCAAACAACAAGTTGTGAACTCTGGAATAAGAAACCCCTTGAGGGGGATGATTGCCGCTAAATAAAAACCATTGAGGTGATCCTCCTTGAGAAAATTCAGTTTCTTTTTTAATTGTGGGTTTCTTTTAGCCTTTACCTTTATGTAATAATGCCTATTATAGCTCTTAATTGATTGTGATTAAGTTGTAATTATGCCAAAAGCTATCGGGGGAAATCCCATTAGACTAGAGCAGTGGTGCCCACACGCATACATTGACATGTTAGACTCTCTAGTGATTAGAGAGATCATCTCTCTCTCTCTCTTAGCTTTAATTACAAATTTTAAATAGTCATTGCAAAAGCTTGTGGCTTTTGTGGCTCTCAGGTATTCGCTAATGAACAAAAGAAAGAAAAAAAAGCTCTATTCCAACGCCACTTACCTCTATCTCGCTCTATTCGGTGTTTTGTTTATTTTCTTGTTTTTATTATTTTTCTACCAAAGGCAAGTAGTTGGTGAAAGTTTTTGAATGCCCTTGACGACGAGCATGGCGAATAATGGCAGAAGCCTGCTCTTGATTTACACATATAGTATATATTATTAAGAACTAAAGATTATTTATTTTATTTATTTGTGATATTTAATCTTGAAAGATCAAGGCCTTGGAAAAAAGCTAAATCTACACTATTTCGGAGACAAGTACCTCGCGATGAGGTTAGCATAAACGTATTTCACATATTTCTTAATGCAAAATAAGAAATATTAATATATTTATTAAAATATGAACTCTTAAAAGTACAAAAGCAAAATCTACACAACGCGGCATCTATCTACATAGCGCGGTTGGTCTTCTTTAAAAATATTTCCCTTTTTTTGTGCGGCTTGTGACTTCCAGGGTTTTCTTTTTATACTTGCTTTTTTTATTTTCAAAAGACGAAGTATAAAACTTGGAAAACTCTATTAATTACAAAAGAAAAACCTACACAAAAGCTAAAACATATACGATTCTTGCATATATTTTAAGAAACCTTCACACTTCCAGGTCTGTTTTGACTGATCAGGCTCCAAGTTATAAAGTTTGGGGCCCAACCCTGCTTCGAAATCCATTGCAGGGCATTCAAAGTCCGCCCTCCCAAGCTGATTTCTGGGAACGTTTCGTGATGAGTTTCCAAATATTTGCTTTTTGATTTCTGTGTTTATCCATCCACTCAACGCTGAAGGAGAGAGACACGGAGAAGAATATGCATGCCTGTTTGTGTCGGTTACGAAAACGCTGGAGGGAGGCGTGCTATGGGAGGCGGATGTTATTCATCACCGAGCGCAAAATATAATGACCGTTAACTCAGTCAAGTCCATATTTAGTTTAGACTGAGTAATAGGGGTTCCGTGAAATGAAAACCATCGGGCGGGTATACGTGGGTCGTCGAGTGCTATGGGTGTAGGCGAGAAGCTTTTATTTCAACAATTGAGAAGTGCAACAAATAGGTTTCTGCTTACAACAATACAATACAAAAAAAAACAAGCAACAATTGGGCGTAACAGTTCTAGCAAAAATATACACTTTGTTTTAGTGAGAAAACTTACATCATTTGCTGAATACTAGTTACGGGTTATTATATATTATATGTATATATAGTTGGGTATTCGAATGTCTTTCAAGCGCACATTGGGACGAGATTCACGTTGCGTTGTCGAGTGCTCTGGGCTGGGTCTGGGGTCTTTTCCCATTGCAATCATCACAATTGAAGGCTGAGTGAGGAGGGAGGGAGGGCGGGGATTGGATTATATGGAATTCAAAATACGGAATGGAGAAAAAAGAAAGGGGGACACATGGGGAACCTGCTGCTGGGGGTGACCTGGTCTGCGGTTCTGTTTACCCTCAAATACTAGTGTTATCGGAGATGTGGTACGGCCGGCATAAATTAACAATTTTCGTCCAATTAGCGCCTGCCACTGGTGGTCACCGTGGAATATCGATCGACAGCAGGCCAGCGAGCACATTCATTCATTCATTCCAAGGCCATGCCAAAGCTGGGGGAAGGTACAGTTGGGTACACAGAGAGAGTAGCGTTAAAGGTACGGGGGCTTCATGGTTGGGTGCTTCTTGGAACGCTCCCTCTAGTAGCCAGCGAATCCCCGCTTGGCCAGCAATCCGCACATCATGGCCAGGAACATGCTGCCACCAACCAGCTGGGCGCCGCTGGTCGCTTGGTTTGCCTTGACCGATGCCTGCACAGGCGAGGCCACGTCTGGGGCCTGCTGGACCTGCTGCGAGCCGGGCTGGACTGGGGCCATCGGTGCCAAGGGTGCTGGTCCCTCGCCGGCTGGAGCAGCTGGTGGCGGCGGTGCCGGATAGCAGGCGATCTTCTCCACTTCCACCATCTTGCTGCTGTCGGTCGGATCCGTTTCGTTGACCTTGGTGGGCACGCAAATGATGCCGCCAGCTGGGGGTGGAGGCGGTGCAGCTCCATCGGCGGTCATATTGGAGGCCTCGGGGTTGAAGGGAGCCATTGGAGCCATGGGTGCTGCAGGTTGGGCATCTTGCGTGGCGTTCATTGCCGGGGGAGCAGCTCCAGGGGCTGCTGCGGCTGCTGCTGGTGCCGCTGCCACTCCGGCCGCATTGATCACTGTGGTGCCATCGGTGGCATTCACCGGCACCCCATTGTTAATAATGATGATGCGATCCTGGCCAGCGGCTGGCGCTGCGGCAGCCGGCTGTGAAGAGGAGGAGCTGCCGCCGGAGGGCGTGAGAGCGTGGCCCAGCAGAGCGCCGCCCAAACCGCCAGCAAGGAGGCCAGTGCCTGTGCAGCAAATTAAATATTTAGATGGGGCGGAAACATCGAGAAAGGTGTGAAAAACTCACCGAAACCCAGGCCAGAGGAGGACTGCTGCGGCGGCGCCGAGTAGTAGGTGGCACCAGGCGGCAGGGCAGAGCCCGCTTGATAGTAGGTGGCGCCCGGCGGGGGAGCAGCAGCTGCCGGATGATAGCCACCGGCCATGGGAACATGTCCGCCCGAAGGATAGTAGGTGGCCCCAGCGGGCAGGTTCGATGGATAGCCGCCGCTATGTCCGCCAGCGGCGGGATAGTAGGTAGCACCTGCGGGCACTCCGGAATACTGATTGCCATGGTTCTGGGTGGCGGCACCGTAGCTGGGCGGAGCGGCACCGTAACTGGGCGGAGCGGCGCCATAGCTGGGTGCATGATAGGCCGGTGGCGGCTCGTGCATATTGGGTCTGGCTCCGCCGGCAGGATTGGCCGCGGAGTAAGCAGGCGGCGGGCCCTGCGGCACATTCCAGCCGGGCTGGGGAGCGGCACCGGTTCCAGCGCCAGCCCCAGCACCCGCTGCCGCTGCTGGTCGATTCGGCTGCGAGTTGTAGTTGGAGTAGCTGAGCTTGGCCGCATCTGCGTGCGAATTGCCACCGGCGGCATGGCCATTCGTATTGTAGCTGGGCTGCGTCACATGGCCGTAGTTCGAGGACGAGGAGCCGGAGCCTGACGAGGAGGTCTTGCGGTTGCTGTTGCCCTGGTTACGGCGGGCATCCACAACATCGCTGCCGTGCGTCAGCAGGAGAGCGAACACTGTCCAGGCGACGAAGGCGACGCCCCTGCTTCTACCACTGGTGGCCATCATCATCATTGTGGGATGATCCTTGCCAAAACGCTGACGTCGCATATAACTCGGACTATAATAATAAAAAGCGAAGAGGAGTCGTAAAAAGCGCAAAACGTTAAGCGTCAATCAGCGATCAAATCAACTGACGTGCATGCTAATTGCACAAACCCGTTTTCGATGCGCGGCTTTTGTTGCTTTCGCTGCTTATAATTGTTGTTGCTGTTAGCCGTTAGCCCCGTGAGCGGTGGTTGTTCGCGTTTCAAAGATTCGATCGTTAATATTTGTCGTTACCAGTGATGGCACTACTACCAATCCATATGATGCCTAATAATCGATTACGTTTTGCAAGTGCGACCAGCCAAGGTGCTATCGGTTACAGGAATATACTAAAATGTATCGATATCTTCGGCCGAACCGGTAGTCATAGCAGTGAGCTTCCAAGCACTCTCTTCCCATTTAAATTGAAAAACTACGCCACTTGAAATAAGAAATCGGATGTGCTGTTTTTTTTTTTTTTTGTATACACATTTATTGCAAGTTGGTTTGTTATATTGTAATTTACGTGTATGCCTCGACACCTGTAACTACCACAACAATGTACGCATATTCCATTTGCTTAGTTTATGTTTTATGTACGTGAAACGCTCTCTCCCGCTCGCTGTGATCGGGCGTGTGTGGTTAAAAAATGTCGCGTGTGTGTGTGTGTGAGTGATTTAGTAACTTACAAATGTAAATACGATCTGCTGGCCAGTTCCTCTCACCCCTCCCTTGTGGACAGTGGTTTCCTTTTAATCAGATTTACTTGGTTAGAACGAGATGCTGCCAGGTGAGGAGTTCGAGGAAGCTTTGCTTATTAAAAATGGATTCGATTTCGATTTACGCGTTACTTTTTGCTAACAAAATGCACTCGTTATTTCTGGTGAGTATGGCTGTGTGGGCTCGGGACCGTGTGGGTGTCTGTGGAGTGTGTGGAGATGTCCGCTCTCATTTATTCGTACTCGTAACTTAATAACATTTAATAATATTTAAAAAAAAAAACATCTTTTGTATACATAAACCTTTGTTTTTTTTTTCAAGTTTTTAGTTTTTTTTTTTCTGTTTTGCTTTTAGTATCATTTGTCGTGATTTCGCTTAATTTCTTTTTTGGGTTTAGTTTTAAATTACTAACTACTTATATAATGTAATGTTAACTTGTTTTACTTGTTTTAATTTGTCCGTAAAGGTTTTCTTTTCTCATTCCTCCTCTCCCTTCGTTCCTCCTCATTACTCCCGCCTCCTCATCTCCTTCGGCCGCCCGCTTCGTTTGTCTTTTCGGGTGTTTTTTGTTTTTGTTTTTTTTTTGGTTTTTTGTTTTAATACTAACTGCAAACTTCTTTCTGCCCGTATTCGTTTTAGTTTGGCTTCTGTTTTCGCTTTTGGTTTGGTTTTTGTTAGTACTCGTATAATAAATCTGAACAATTTGTCTTAAAAAATATATACATATACGTAATAATTAACATTTCGCTATGTTCTCCGCCGTGCAATCCATCCGTAACTTGTGTATAAAATATTTTTCCACTACCAAAAATCACTCTTTTGCAAATAAAACTCAATAAGTTCCTTTGTTTTCTTTCTTGATTTGCTGTTAACATTGTTCTTGTTGTTTGTTTGTTTGTTTGTTTGTTTGTTTGTTGTTTTTGTATTTTGTATTTGTTTCGTCCGTTACATCCGTTAGTCCTCAAGTGTGGGGTGGGGTAGTAGTGAAAGCAGTGTTGTGTGTAGTTGTAGTTGTAGTTGTGTTGCTGATGTCCTGCCCTGCCCGCTCGTTCCCTCCCGTTGCCGCTGCCGTTTTAAACGGAAACGGAAATCAGAAGAGTGGAAACAGAACAGAACAGAACAGAACGGAACGGAACAGAACTTAACGGTTTAATTGAACAGAGACATGGCGTTAACGAAAAAAGAGTCTCAAAGAAGCGCGCACACACATCGGTACACAGGCATACGTGTGTGTGTGTGTGTGTGTGTGTTTGGTTGTGTTAAATTGCATTCAAGGATGCGTGTGTGTTTTAATGTATGTATGTAGTTGGCACACCGACTTAAGATTGTTAGTTAAATTTTCTCGCATTTACAATATACGGTTTTACGGTTTGCTTTGGTTTTCCCCTCTCGTTTTCAATATCATCTCGTTTTCGTATTCGTTTTTGCCTTGGCTGAGCTTTTTGAGTATAGTAATCCTCGCTAAACACTTAGAAGACACACACACATATGTAAACAAATACCAAACACAAACGGTTATATCCTCCTCCCCTACCTCTCCTATCCTGACTCTCTCCTCCACTTTCATTTACTCCAACTCTCCGTTTAGATTTCATTATTTACTTCGTTTTAATGTTATGTAGTTTATGCGTTTAATTGTTTGTTTTAACCTTTGTACATATTTAATTCGATTTCGAGTTTACTTTAATTTCTGTGATTTAAGCACGTTTTGCTCGCCACAACAACAACAATGCATGCACATTTATAAATATTCCGTTTCATCTCTCTTTCCATTGAGGCGAGTGTTTCTTTGTGTGCTTGTGCTTGCGTGTGTGTGTGTGTGTGTCGAGAGAGGCTGTGCTGTGGGTGAGAGAGATGGAGAGAGAGAGAGTTTTGCATTAACTGTTAGGCCACATGCAAGAGAGTGTCGAACTAGAAAGCAAAATATCCATTTATTTTGGCTTTTGGCAGGGTTATAGGGCAAGGGCGGTGCCGGGGTGAGGGCACCCCACTCCCTCGCTCTCTCTCTCTCTCCGGCGAGCAGGCGAAATGAAAGTGAGTGAAATGAAAGGAACGCAAGAACTAACTCTGGCAAATAAACGCATCTCTAGCTAAGCGGAAAAGGGAGCAACTAAGAGGGAAGCCTCGAAGGTCGTGTGATTATCTCTCCTAGCGAGAAGAAAATGTATAGTTAGTGTTCGATTCGTTTCTTATTTCTTTCTCTCGTTACTTTACTTCTTTCGTTTTTTTTTCTTTTTTAGTTTTTAGTTGTTAGTTTTTAATTATTTATTAGTTGTTAGTTTTGTTAATTTTTGTTTTGTTTTGTAAGTTTTTAGTGTTGGCGGCACATAAGCGATTTCCTTATCAAAATCAGAAAAAATATAAGTACATACATGTATATTCATATGTAAATATTTTGTTGTTGTTGTTGCTTTGTTTTCGTTTGTTCTTTTAAATGTATATGTATGTATATGTATATGTAAGTGTATATGCAATAACATTTATATCGTCGTAATCATATAGCAAGGTAAATACATATAAATCTGTTAATGTGTATATTTTATAATGGGCGTGGCAGCCTGCGCGTCCCTCCTTAAGGGGGGGGGCGTATGATTTTTTTCATCGTAAATATTACTATCCAAAAAAAGACAACAAACAAAACAACGATTACAAACAATCAAACGGATTACATACACATACACATCCTCAACTTCAGTTGGGACTCTGATTATTCTCTTCACTCCGCCTGCCTTCCTGGCTCCTCCTTGTTAACGTTTAACAGTTCAATCGCCAAAAGTGTAACGGTTGATCTCTCGCTCCTCGCTCTCTACGCTCTCTACGCTCTCTACGCTCTCTACGCTCGCCCGGTCTGCCTTTAAAACTTATTATATGAATTACTCGTACGGCGGCTGCTTTGGTTGTTCCTTCCTCCATTTTATGTAAGTTAAGTTTAGGGCTTTACTGTTTTTTTGTTTTTTGTTGTGTTTACTGTTTTACATTTAGTTTAACTTTATACAATCTTTGGGTTTCATGGCTGCGGTTTCTCGTCGTCTTTCCTGTGAGGCGCTTTGGGTTCTCCCTCTCTCTTCTCTCTCTTTCTTTCGCTAACTCGCTAACTCACTAACTCGCCCTCTTGCTCACTCGCTACTTTGTCCACTCGCTAATTCCGCTATCTTGTGTCATTTCTTTAACTTTTCGAAAGCTTTCAGTTTACATTTTATTTGAAACGTTGATTTTGATTAGACGCACTCGTCCTAGGATGGCATTCCTGCCCCAGTGCTAATGCGGCTTCCACTTCACAGCACCGTCTCCATCTCGGCGATTTCCGTCTTGTACGACCTGCGATCCGAGAACGAGAACGTGAAGCGGTAATGGGACGGAAGGCCCCCTGGCGTTAGTGGATTTAATTCGGGATCTGTCGGCTCTATATACGACATTTAGAGGTTGCTACTGCTACTTTACACCAAGCATGCTTCACGGATATATGGTATATAGTGGGTGTGTGTAACATATATAGATATAGGGTACGAGAGTGGTGCAGTGGCTCACAGGACATGCGTTCTGGGCTATGCTAATTAGCCGCCTGCCAGCCAATGAAAAATGTGACAAATTGTAATCAGCCGAGGCCTCTGGCTGGGATGCGGGATGTGCTGTGTGCTATGGGAAAATGGGAAAATGGTATGATGGTAGAGGCAAGAGGCAAGAGGCAGCTCCAATGGCCAACAAAAGGCGGATGTGTGAACGTTATGGAGGGGCTTGTGCAGGATACGCCGTAATGACTGAAACTGGTAGCAGGAACGGCATTAAAGAGGAACTCGGCTGGGTCCTGGGTATCCTGGTCTCTGGTTCAAGACCTGGGCATCATCAATCAATCAGAGTCCAACGGGGCGAGCAGCACTCAAGGGTTTGCATGTAAATAAATTAGTGCCAAAAAGTAAAAAGGCGAAAAGCGTAGGGAATGGGTTGGGTGGTGCCAGTGATCGTTCCTTGGCGCTGCTCACACAATAAAAAGGGTTTCCCTTGGGTATCATTGCTGTCCGTCGTATCCATCATCATCCATTTATCAGGCAACTTTTCGGCATCGAGTTCGGACCGAACTTTTGAAGTATTTTTCACAGTTTTCACGTTTTTCACCTACACCACGTGTGTCTGCGCTGAGTGGAGAGGAAAAATGAACACGAGTGCGCTTTGCTTTAAACATTCGAAGCGGATCCCTTCTCCAACTTAATTTGCAGAATTCGTTGAAAAGTTTTCTTTGCCAAAAGTCAGCCAGAGCTCGTGAATCCACTTGGTGGCATCCATAATGATGAGAGCGGACACATCTGTGCATATAGTCATGTGTGAGGGGGAAACGAAAATCGAACTCCGAGAATCCTTAACTCCTTGGAAGCTTGGCTCGCCATAATGCACACAAAAGGGTAAACGGACACGGACACGGCAGCCGCAGCAACCTCAGAGCATAAAGCATGGCCATGCTGGCGCCTTCTCCAACCCCCAAACACCTCAATCCCAAGCCCGAACCTCAACCTCAACCCGTTTCCCACACGCACACACGCATACTCGTACACCTCATGCTCTCGGACTGTTTACTTGCCAGTAATTAATGCAAATGTCGCAGTGTGTGTGTGGCGGGCATCCTTGTAGCACCTCGATAAACACAAGGACACACGAAAACAATGGCAACGAGAGCAGGGCAACGGTAGCTGGGACCCGGCCTTTTTAATTATGAAAATATCTTGACTCTGGGAAAGGAAAGGAAAGTATTGAATGCAATTGGGAACCGATTGAGAGGCTGTGCTCCTAATATAAGCACCTCTCTCTCAGCATCTCCCTGGGAAGCTAATCAGAATTAAGCACAGCAAAAAACCTTTTCACAAAAACTAAGAGCCATTATCTTTCTGGGCAGATTTATAATCCTAAAAGCCACATGAATGGCAGGCACCAGGCACCAGGCACCACCAGGCACCCACTCAACGATGTCCGAGATAAAGGTAGACACACACGCACACACGACTGGGGCAGAGTGATTGACTGGGTGACTGGGTGACTAGGTGACCCTGGTGGGGAGGTGGGTAGGTGGTGGCGCATGCTGATGGTGATGGTGTAAGCGATAATGCGAAAGCTGCCTGCTACTGCTTTCCCCTGATCCGTTAATTGCGGGTCCGGCTGCCCTCCCAGAAAAGGGGGCGGCTTTTTGTGCAGAAGAAGGACTGTGTTCTGTGGTGGGTCGTAAAGCGTTCCCACATCCGATTACCGGGGCCAACCACACACCCATCGCACCCTCCCCCCTGAAACCCCATTGTAAGCGACGATATGCAAATGGAAGGACCTACTGCCTGGCTGCCTGGCTGCCTCGTTGCTTGGTCCTGCGAATGAATGACAACAGGAACTGTCGGAAATTGTGCTATAACTAAGACTATAACCAGGGACTGTCTCTGCTCGAATCAGGAACCGAGATAAAGTAATTTAATAAAGTCATTTCCATATATTTATATTAGGGCGGCAAGCCAGAGCGAATGCCCCGAAGGGACCACGGGGCGATGTGGCAGCTGCCCGACATCATTAGCGTGGCCGGGCAACGACTCCCGTGCCCGGAAAGAACAACACAGTATAGTACAGGGAGGAAATGGAAATGGAGATGGAGATGGCTGGCGATGGCGATGGAGAGAAAGCTGGAATGTTATCTCAAGCAATTGCTTAATTTAATTACGACCAACGGTGAGCAGGATATGGGGAATATGTTGGTATATGGTTGTCGGTGCAGGAATCGTGCAGGGGAGGTGATGGCCACAGCATGCACAAAGAAAACTTACCACCTGTATAGATCTTGGGCGCTGGCGGCCAGACTCAGGTTGCCCAGCAGCGGCGGCCGCTCCTTCAGATGATGATGGTTCAGCAGATCCGAGGAGGAGGCCAGCCTGCAACGGAGACACACGAGGATGGGACAGATACAATTAATTGTGCTGCTCAGAGACAAATGGGAGGGCAGCAGTGAAAGATGGGGCGGGGGAAAACGGAGCCATACCTCAGTTGCGGCGCCTTGATCCCGTGCTTGTCCATGACCTTCTCCAGCTGGCGCACCCGCAGCCGGGACATGTCCAGCTCGTGCTTCACCTTCCACAGATGCGTGTCGCAGATGGGATCGTTGCAGCGATGCTTCTTCAGGATCTCGGTGGCCTCGTAGACGGCGCCGCGAAAGGTCAGCGACTTGCCCATCGACAGGGATATGAGGGCGCAGCAATGGCCGCCATCCTTCTTCGCCAATCGCTTCCGTATGTACTTGAAGTAGACATGCTCCAGCAGCAGGAGCAGGGCCGCCAGCAGGATGCCCGCCATCAGCAGGAGGAAAGCCGAAAGGAACTGCTCCAGCGCCAGTGGATCCGAGGATTTGTGCTCCTGCTTGCCCGGCCGGCAGGTGCCTGTCATCCAGTAGCGTCGCAGTCGCTCCAGATCCCCATTGGCCCGGAACTCGAGCAGTCGCTTGTTGAACATCTGCACGTACTTGGAGTTGCGGCTGAAGGCCAGTCCATAGCCTAGGGGGAGAGAAGGGCGGAAACATTTTAAAAAGGGAGGTAAAGAGGCTGAGAAAAATCGTTGCACAGTGGTGGGGAGTTATATAAAAAATATTGAATTATTTCTCTCTTTGCATGTGTATTATTTTGTAATTTTAACAAATCCTATAGAAAAATTAAACATCCCCTAAAATAAAGTAAGAAATACCTTTTCAAGTTTTATTTCTCAAAAAATTAGAAAAGGATCAAGTCATATTTATTATTTGATTCATTAAGTTAGGTCTTTCCATTAAAAATTGATATATCTTTACTGTGTGAATATTTAAAGGGAGGGTTTATATTATCTATCAAACGATATTTAAACCTTGCGATATGTGAGCGATAAATCAATTGATTTATTGGAAATTATCAACCAATTTAGGTTTAAGGATGATAATCAGTATAAATTCAAATAACCTTTATAGAAGTTTTCGAATATTTTCTAATATTATCATTAATATTGATAGTTTCAACTTAAATACGAGGTTTTTTCGATATTTTCTATTTCGATAAATCAAATTTTAAGATAGCTTCGTTAGAAGAATTTTTGGAAAATGCATAATAAAGTAAAAGAAACACCGAAACTATTTAAAAACTTTGGTCATCGATAGCTTAGCTCATAGCTAGAAGAACATCGATTTTTTTGGTTTATTTATCGATATTTATTTATAAGAATATTGAATCTATTTTGCAGCTGTACTTTATTTTCTGCTCTATTCAAAAAGTAAAGGTCTAGTCAAGTTTCAGACATTGTTTTATATTTGTATTTTTATCTAATAAAGTATATTGTTTTCTTAGATTAAAAGTTACTTTATATTTGAGGTATCATGCCCCACTGTGCGCCTCGAACTCTGGCCTGTTGTTGTTTAAGCTTGACTCTGCTTGGCTTGAGGCACCCCACGTGTGTGCGTGCGTGTGTGTGTTGCCAAAAGTTTCATAATTTGCCGTTTGATAAGTTTTTAACTCGTTTTCATATAGTTCACACTTGGCCAAATGCTTTGTGAGTTTAATAATAACTTTTAATGACAAACTAAATGGCTCAAGGAGCAAGTGGGTGCAACTTACCAGTCATGGCATACCAGCTGCCCACGGTCATGAGGCGGCAGTCCTCGTCCTGTGCCACCAGGTAGTCCAGCACGGTGCCATCGTAAATGAAGGAGTCGAGATTGCCATTGAGTACGGCGGCCACTCCATCAGCCACACTGGTCTTGTTGTACCTGCAACGGCGGATGGGGTTATAAAGAGAGAGGAGAGTCCTTCCGAGTCCTCTCGATGGAGGATTAGTTGGCACTCACTGTCGCATATAGTTGTGCATGACATTGAAGTACTTGTGGATGGTGGAGTCCGTGTGGCTGTACGGGATGGTGCCGAACTTGAAGGAGGGCTTGTGGGAGAAGGGATGCACCAGGCGGCTGTCGTTGAGGCCGCTAAACTCGTGGAACTCCTCCCTAAAAAACAGTGCCGAAAAGGGGCTTTTAGGAGAGTGGGAGAGATGGATTCTATAGCCTGCTGCTAACCTGGTTATCATGAAGGCGGCCAAGTTGGCAGTGTAGATGGCCAGGAATACCACGGCGAAGAGGGCCCAAACGTTGGTCATGAAGCGTGAGGTGAAGCCGCGCGGCGAGTCTACATGGACGGCGGCCTGGAAGAGGACGGCCCACACCAGCCAGTAGGTGCGGAACAGGGAGAAGCGGTACGGCGTCACGTTCGTGTTCTGCAGATACAGCTTCATGTCGTAGCCGCTGGGCGATAGCCATTCGAATAGGAAGATCATGAAGGTGGCTGCCTGGATGGCCACAATGCCCACCTAAAGGAGCAAGGTAGAGCACAGAGGAGAGATCCGGACTTACCCAGTGAGAACTCAGTCTGGAGGGGAGCAAGAGGAGCTTGGGGACTTACCAGCATCCAGGAGGCGGTATCGAACGGCTCGAGGAAGGCGGTGGGCGAGATAATGCCCGTGCGCTTGGCCACCACAATGGCAATGCCCGTTTCCATGAAGGGCTCGGAGAAATCGACAACCGCCTCGCGTTCCGTGTTGATCATCAGGGAGGTGAGAACCATGTCCGTTTTGCGGTTAACCAAATCGGCGATCAGGCCGTTCCACTTGCCATTCTCGAGGGTACCCCATTTACCATCTTCGACCCGCACCAGCTCGTAGGTGAAGCCCAGCTCCTCGGCGAACTTCTCCAGCAGATCGATGCAGAAGCCGCTGCAGCATTGGTAGAAGGACTCGTTGCGGTGTGCCTGGCCCACATCGATATCGGCGGCCATCTCATGGTCGGCGGCCACGCGGCACAACACGCCGCGGTCCATCAGGCACTTGCCACTCACCGGATCCGCGGGCGACAGATTGATATAGGGTGCCTCTTCGAGGAATGTTATCTTCAAATGGAACTTCTCCGGCACGCCCTGGGGCGGGGCATGCGAGTTGCCCGGCCACGCAATGTCCCGAATGTCCAGCTTCTGTGTCTCCCACGACTTCCACACTCCAATCTAGGATTCAGGCCCAAATTGGAGGTGGATAATGGTGGAGATGTGGGACCCGGGTGCCGATTGGAGTACAAAGCCGTGCAAGAGCAGATCAAGTTCGGTGCGGGAGATCGGAGATTGCAGTGGGAGAGTGGCGACAGGAGAGAGGAGAGTGGAAGAATGGAAGAGTGAGCGTTGAGGAAGAGTGAGCGGAGGTTCAAAAATAAGAGAAGAGAAAGAAGAAAGCATGCAAGGATGGAGCACTTACCTCCTCCCACACCAGGTTCTTGTTGTTGGCGCTCGGCCGGAGATTCATGATCTTGAGCTCGGCGGAGCGCAGATCACCGTCCGCCGTGAACTCAATGTTTGGCTTGTTCAAGTCACCCTCGATGGACACGTTGCGCAAGTACTTGAAGAAGCTGCGGAAACGGAAATGGAAAGAGAAACGGAAACGGAAATGGTAGCAGGAAACGGAAAGGAAAGAACATAGAGCAAGGTTAATATAGGGCTACGAGGAGCTACAACTACGGGTGGTAGAAAACATAGATATACCGATACTGTATCGATATATGAAGTAAAATCGATTTTTTATCGTTGCGATACATGCGGTAAATCAATATTCTGTTTGATTTTAAAGGAGCAATACAATCAGAAAAGATTAAGTTATATTTTTCGTATATTTTTGATTAAGTTCAATATCTCAACGATAAGTGCGATATTCTTCGATAAATACAGTTCCGATAAATCAACGTTTAAGATATTTTCGATATGATTTTGAGTGCAATATTCTTGTTATTGGATTTACTTTTGCAATATATATTCCTAGCTACAACAACCGTCTCTGGGAAGTTCTCCACTCCCTACTTACATTTCACCATTGTCCCAGCGGCCGCGACCCTCGTCCTCGCAGGACAACGACTGGGTGGTGAGGCGGCGATCCCGATTGGCCGGATCCGTAAGATACGCCTCCACGCCATAGCTATAGATCTTGATGGCATTCGAGATCTCATTCATAAGGGCAGCGCTCGATGTGTCAAAATGCACGCCCAGCATGCCGACAGGGAACTGGGAGTGGGCATCCTTCTTCTCGATCACCGACTGGCTGACCACCCACACATAATTCTCTCCGGTCAGCTTCATCTCCTCGGCGGCCCGCAATATGGTGATGGCCTCCGTCTGTGTGGCATACAGGAGCATGACCCGGGCCTCGCTATTCACCAGCTCCATCAGATCGCTGGTACGCGTCACCACAATCGAGTTGAGGATGGTGAACTTGAAGTGCTCCTGCATCTCGGCCACCCGCTCCCGGACCGCCTGGACAAAGTCATCGTGGCCCGCTATCTGGGAGGTGACCACCGAGAACTGATGCCACTTGTATCGCTCCAGGATGCTCAGCATGGCGGCGCTCTGGTGCTCGATGCTCGGCGCCAGCTGAAGCTGCAGCGTGGACTGCGAGGCTCGCCGCTCCAGGCCCGAGTTGTCTGCATTCCATGAGATCACCGGTATGCCCAGGTAACCAGCCAGCTGGAGGAAGTACTGAGCCGAGGCGGTACTATGTCCAAACTGTTCGTTGTTCATCATGTACAGGATGGCGGAGACGTTCACCCGCAGGAATTCCTTGCACAAGGTGCTCAGGATGGCTGAGGGAGGAGAGATACGGATTATAAAGCCGCCTTAATTAATCAGATATATACTATATATATATAGGTAATAACAATGCTGAGAAATAACGTTTTATTGGCGATATTCCCGCTCCACCACAGTGTTAACTGAGTTAATTTGCATGCCAAAGCATCCTTTCCCCCCGGACAAGGCTTCTTAAAGTGAGAACCCCCCATCCCGAGCTATCATCCATCCATCGATTTCCCACTCCCAATTCCCAATCTCAGCTCGTGCGTGTCCTGTGTACAGATGTGTGGCAATTAAGGCCAGATTAGCCACCTTCTGAACTTGTTTTACGATTTGGGTTGGGGCAGGTTGTGGAGCACTCCTCGCGCCCCTTTTTTATGGTCGCCACCTTTTCGAGAGGGTGTTCTCGGGGAGGCTGTCACCGCGGAGGCCTACTCGCTAATTGACCTACTTTGCTCGTCCCACTAAATAATTCACGTGCATTCTCGGCTCGGGAGAATCGGAGTCGGAGAATTGGAGAAGCGGAGAAGTTGGGTGCAGTTTCGCGCTCTCAATCGATGGCATTATTTTTGTTTTTCCCGAGAAGAAGATAATTTGGTAAGTTTTGTCCAGACTGAGAGGGGGGCAGGGAATGGGGCATCGATGACAAGACATTGTCAAGTCGCTGGAACGTGCTAGATGGCAGGGCGGGACGTCGTCCGTCGTCCTGTCAATGCTTTGGCAAAATGTGAAATCTCATCAAAAAGTTTAATTAACTTTTTCATCACTTTACTTCTGCTCTCTGCATTCCGCACACAGCTATGACAAGGAGGGGGAGGAGGAGGCAAAGGAGGAGCTGGGTCCTGGATCCTGCTAATTTTCTTCCTGTGTGTAGGGACAAGGGCAACCTACCCCGAGCGCCTGCATTCAATTACCCATTTCCATGTCCTGGCCGCAGAGATATAGGCTCGGCACACCACACTCCAGATGATGGATCGATGGACGACGGACGATGGACGCGGGACGATGGACGATGGACGAGGGACGAGGGACGATGGACGAGGGACGAGGGACGAGGGACAAGGGACGTTGGACGTTGGACGTTGGAGAAGAATGTGAAGGCCCTATTGGAATGCGGATGGTGTTGGGTTTCTCCCCTTTGTTCGCCTTTAACCGAGGATGGAAATTCACTTAACGGAATTAGGACTCGTCTCTGAAATTTAATTTCACTTTGATGGGAACATTTTTGATTCCTCCTCCGCCTCCTCCGCCTCCGCCTCCTCCTTCCAGCAGCCAGCCGTCCGTCCATTAGGAATTTAATTGCGTGCATTAAGCACAGTGTAATTGCATTATCAAGCGTCGAGGTGTCTGCTTCCTGTCGCCCGGGGACGGCGATTGGGATTAACCAACGTTCCGAAAAAGTGCGTAATGTGGCAGGTAATGTGAGCGAGCAGCAGCAGCAGCGGCAATTCATCAAGGTTGGGGCAGGGTACCCCTAACCGTTTCCCGTTTCCCTTTTCCCGTTCCCCAAGGACTCCCGGAAGTGACTCTGGTGGCGGTGGTGGCCAAGGAAGTGCTGCCACAAAGCAGAAGCTGGCAGAGCTTTTCAGGCTTTTTGTAATGTGCAAATTGAATTTTGACACACAGCCCCCCCAGCCTTGGGGCTTGGCTCTGGCCGGGCTCCTGGCCTGGCTCTGGCTCCTGCAACTTAACTGCCAAAAAAGGACCAAGAGCAGGAGCAGGAGCAGGAGTAGTTGCTTGTTATTGTTGTGGCACTCAGAAGGAGCGAGTTGTGGAGAGAGAGCGAGCAGGAGCCAAAGTCAGCTGACAGCTGTCAGCTGTGACTTGGCTCCGCCTTTGAGTCCTGAGTCCTGAGTCTTGAGTTTCTAAGTCTTGAGTCCTGAGAGCCGAGTCTCAAGTCTCCCTTCGCATTCGTCCTCGCTCTCGACTTAGTCCTGCCCTCTGACAGGCGGCAGCAGGAGAGGGATGCTGCCTCTGTCAACTTATTATAACATCCATTAATTTCATTTAAGCATCATTCAATTGCCTTCGTTTTTATCGCAAGTTATCACAAGTTGCCAAGCGATAGAGTGCAGGGCGATGATGGCGCCCCACCTACACCCTGGCGTGCCCCCGCGTGTGTGTGTGTGTGTGTCCTCTTTCCCGCACTCTGCACTTCGTACAAACTTTTTACATTACGCGCCATGCAGGCAGGCAAGTGGAAATAGCGCTGACTTGAAGGCAGGCGGACGGGGCAAAAGGGATGTAGGGATGTAGCAGCAGGAGCTGCAGACACACGACACACACTCCGAGTGCAATTCGGGCTCCGGTGAAGAGTCCTTGGTAGTGGGGAGTCTTCCTGCCACCCAGCAGTGGCATAAAGCACAATTAGGAGTCGCAGCTGCTGTTCCAGCACTTTGGTTCCCATTCGCCTTCGATGATTCGGAACTACACACTCGAGGCGATGGCAATGCGGGCGGAGCTGGGACCGGGTAGGAGCAGAGTCAGACCAGGAGGCACCAGGCACTGACTGACTGACAGCCAGAGCCCGCATCGAAATCGATTTGAGGGAAAAGTTCGCATCGCCGTGCACACAATTAAACATTTTGCCGCGATAATTCCGGCCGATTAAGCATTCAGTTGGAAAACTCCTCTTATTTTCCAGCTCTATCTCTGGCCTCTGCCTGTTTTCCTAATTGCAACATCGGCTGGCCCATCCATATCCCTGTCCAGGCATCCACTAACAAGACGGGTGACCTGACTAAAGCCTTCCCTGGGAGATGGAATTGAGTTCGATTTGCACTTACAACCAGATATTACTCAAGCCACAAAGGAAAAACATCAACAGACAACTCAATCTAGATAAGCAAGCAAGCTAAAGTTACAGTTTTAAACCAGAACTAACGCAGACATTCAGCGGAATGGTTGTAAATCGGTGTCAGGCTAAATCAGACAACTAAATCTTATAGCTGTCATGGAAATAGTTGGCAAAATGAATAGGAGAAAACCTTTCAACTTTGTTATTTTCCTCCCGTTCGAAATCATAGAACTTTGCCTGTAGTTGTGCAACAAATTTAAATATAAATAAAAAAAATCCCTGGAAAATCGGCGGAGTTTAGAGTTAGGAGTGCTCTGGGGCCTGGACAGCCTGGCAGCCATCCTTGGCATCCTTCGCATTCGCAGGGCAAAGCTCAAAGCCCAAAAACTCGCACGCACACGCGTACGCACAGGATCTGACATGGGCGTGGCAAATGCCAATAAAAAGGAAATGCCATGTGTATGCCCAGGATAAGAGCAACAGCCAGTGGAGCAGGGAAAAGGGAGCAGGGAAAAGGGAGTAGCAGGCAACAGGAGCGGGGACAGGAGCAGGGACAGGAGCTGGGAGCAAGGCCAGGCAGCGAGACAGGAGCAGAGAACTAAAGGAGGCTGAGCGAGCTAAACTAAAACCCAAGGAGACTGGGCGATGGCAACTTGGCGCATATTTTATAACTTGACGTCACTGGGCCAGACCCTCCCCCCAGCACCCAGCACCCGCACCGGCACCGAGTCCTTGCTGGGTCCTGCCCCTAGCTCTCTTTCTCCCCCCCACTTACATGCGAGCAGCCGAAATCCGCATGACGACAAAATGACAGGAACTGGGTGGCAGGGGCAGTGGCAGTGGCAGAGTGGGTGTGGCCAGGACAACGACGTCGACGACAGCGCCCAAAAAACATCTTATCGAATATCAAAGTGTTGCCAGATGATTTTTCGCTGTCAGGACGGGTTCGGGCGACATGTGTGCCCCACCCTGCCCTGCCCTGCCTTGGGGAACGGTAGTGGGAACTATGCCAGCTTAGCTGTCAGTGTACTTGAGCTCCTGCCTGGGCCCGAGGCTCCTGAGCTGCTCCTTTGCCGTTGCCGCGTTGTCAAAATTCCAGCGCTGTTGTTAGCATCGAATTAAAACTGATTCATTCGAGCAGCAAGAAGGAAGGCGGCCAGGCAGCGTGGAAGGGTTTAGGGAGTGTCCTCCGCTTCGGCTCAAGGACGCGACAACGTCACACAGCTACGCAGCAGCAGCAGCGGCAGCCCCGCAGGAAGGTGAAACTTTGGTGCAAAGTGATGCGGCAAAGTAGTTGTTGCCTCCATGCCCATCCCCAGGCCGTCGGTGGGTTTCGGGTTACAGCCCAACAACCTGAGAGCCTTGAGGAGGAGCTGCCTCTGCCACTCCTGCTGCTCCTGCTCCTACTGCTGCTACTGCTACTGCTCTTGCTACTGCTCCTGCTCCTGCTTCTGCTCCTGAAACTTTCACTAAACACAGATAGAGATAGAGAGGGAGAGTGTGTGTGCCCACAACCGCAACCACTTGGCCAGTTGGGGCCATTAGGCGTGGTTTTGTCTCCGTCACCGTCTGCGACTCCCAGCCAGAGTCCGAGTCCAAGAACGATTCCAAGTCCGAGTGGGTTTTGGCCTGCAAAAGTGTGTTCGTCCATCATTAGCAACCGAGCGTATATAATCTGGCAATTCAGCGTCCAGGATCCTCCGCCATTTCTCGGCTCCCATCTGTTGTCAGCTCTGTCACCGCAGGCATGTGTGCGATGTCAACAGACTTAAGCGCAGTTCATAGTTTGTAACCCGAAACCGAGGCGACACACACCGAACAGAGCTCCTGTTTGGTTTTGTTCTCTTCTCTGCCAATTCCCTGCGGTCTCCCCGGAGTCCGGCAGATCAACCGCATGGCCCCGAGGCAGCCACTGCTCCTGCCTCGGCTCCTGCCACTGCTCCTGCCTCTGCTCCTGCCACTGCTCCTGCCACTGCTCCTGCCACTGCTTCCTGCAATCCCCTTTGTTCAAGTTCAAAAGTCTTTCCCTCCTTGCCCCCAGGGGTAGCATGTAGCACAAGGCACACACACACAGATACAGGCAGAGGACGAGACAACTAAGCCCGAGGGCCATTCTTGACCTGGCAGTGACTCCAAGGCGGCGCCAATTAGTGGGCTTGGACTTGGACTTGGGTTTGATTTTGGCATTTGGCTGGGACTAAGGCTAGGGCTTGGGTCTTCTTTCTTGCCCAGCATGAAGCTGGCAGAAATCTGTGTGTGTGTGTGCACTGGAAGAAAATGAAGAAACTCGCGGAGCCAATTTCGGACGTTTTTTTGGGGGCAAAAGTAAGTCATCTTCTGCCAGTGTCTCTCGCAGCCTTTGTCCTGCTTGACTTGGCCGGGGGCCCAGAGGCCAGTTTCGGCCTCTTTTTTCTTTTATTTTTTGTTCATTCTTTTCCTTTTTTTTCTTTTTTTTTTTCTTGTTTTGTTGGCCAACCATTTGTTTGGGGCTTGTTTCGCCAGCAGGACGCACACACACACAATGCCAGTGGCTTGCCCTTGGCTACGCACGTCCGGCATGGCGGGAAATTAAGGATGCAGAAGGAAAAAAGGAAGAGGAGCCCCTTTGGAGAATCAATTTACGGCCAACGGCAGCTGCGGCTGAATATTTGCACGTTGCCAATAAATAGGAGCAAGCAGACAGACGCTGGTGAAGAGGGAACACACAGGATTCGACCTCCTAGCCAGCCACTTTCATATTCACTCAATATCCTCCACGACTCCTCCTCTGGGCTGCACTCTAACACCATTAGGACACTGGACGAGGGATGTGGCGACTCGAACTGGACACCTGGCAGGTGTGGCAAGCGCTTGCAGTTACCGACAGGAGCAGCAGGAGGTGGCGGCTGCTGCAACAGGAGGTGCTGGCAAAAGGTAGCCGCATGTAGACAAGGTGTAAACAAGGTTAACGACGACGACCACCACACCGGATGTTAATCGCGGGTTCAATGGCTAATAATAAAGGATGTGGGAACGTAGTTAATGCCGCTGACTTGGGTCCGGGTTGGGCCGAGTCAATGGGATGACAAGAAAAATGACTTACGGCTGCCGGGGATCCCAGTTGTCCGGGCACTGACAATAGAGTGATATATGGACGGCGTCATCATCGTCCTGCGAGTTCGATTCCAACTTAAAATGTCATTTAGCAAAGTGGGCGGCAGAGAGAGAGAGAGTGTATCGCGAGCTAGCTGAAAGGCAGGTTCTGCTTGGCTTGCCTGGGATCATTCATTCAATCATTCATCCGCCCCTTGACAGGCTCTCCTGCTGCCAGCCTCCCCTTACATTGCGTATACGCCACGTATGGCTCAAGTGGCACTTAAAGCTTAAAGCGAACATGACCGGTTAGAGTAACGCCTGCCTGTCCACGGTGCCACGGATAATGCACACGAACAGCCAGCTAATAACTGATAACTGACATCGAACCCGAACACTCAATTATCCTTGTGGCACACGGCGCTATTGTTGGGCAATTAATGTAAATTAGCCGGATGACCAGATACCTAAACGAAAGCGCAAAGAACCCACTTTGGAGCCGTGGATATCGGATAGCGGATTACATTTGCATGTCCATGTCCATGTCCGTGTATAACATCATGGAAGGGCGCAGGATAATAAGGTAGAGGGGGGTTGGTGCTCCCCGAACTGTGGACAGGACTGACAGCTTACCAGGGAATCTGACAGATGACTATTACACGCTCATTCGTGAATATTTCAGGTTGCGCTCTCCCTTTGTGTTTAGTTTGGAAATTTTGATCCGCAAATGCTTCAACCTCAATTACGGAATTTTCCCCATTCGAAAATGAAATAAAAGCGCACACACACAATTTGGGAAAGCAATGCTAAATATTTGTTAACTTAAGCAAATGTCAAATGCAGGATTATTTCTGATTAGAACTATTTATGGGGCTATGACACTGCCTTATTGTTGTTTCTTACTCTGAATAAATAGTATTAAAACTGAAAATTGTATTTTTCTACATGTTTTGGGGGTAGTTCTCGATATATCATACGATTATTTTAAGTATTAATTAAGATTTTATGGATAAATCAGAAAATATATGACTTCTAGTGTTTATTTACATATTCTCTATAATATGCCCTCAAATATACGCATTCTATGATATTTATATCCATATTTAAGGATTTACTTTAATATAATATATTAATATATATTTTTTTCTTCCTTCGAGTAAGTTTTCGCAGATTAAATCTCAAATTAAGTAAAATAAAAAGGTAATATATATTTTTCATAGAGAAAATACTAGCACCAAAACAAATACCAAAAAAGTTCAATTAATACTTATAATAATACTGCATTGCAAAAGAAACCAACAATGTATAGTGTCATAATACCTTACAAATATGTAGTTATACTAGGGAATGAGTTTACTTATTTATAATGGCAAGTACTTGGTACCTAAAATAAATATATTCCTAGGGCTTCTACCAAGTATTATTATACTGCAATTATAGAGGTCGCCTGGGGAAATATCCCTTTAAAGGAGATCCCCCCTTTAACCCCATAGATTGCTATGAAGACATTGACATTGGGGACTCATCTCTGGGCGGGGCATCCTTTCGTATCTGAGGTGATTGTCCGACACTTTTGCCCAACGTCAATTTCAGACCACTTTCCATCGCCGCAAATGAGCCAAACTCGATAATCAGGCCATCAAAGTTGATGGTTTTAGGAGAAGAAAAGGGGCAAGCCGCGCACACGATGAGGTTCTCATCCAGCCGGCTCTGGGTCCTGCCTGTCAGCCTTACTGCCAGCCTTACTGCCTGCCTGCCTGCTCGGTAATCGTTTGTTGTGTCTGGGAGGTTAAAGTAATACAATTTCATATGAAATTACTTTGACACAAAATCATCAACGACGGCGAAGGGGGTCTTGGTAACTTGAGCGCTGCCGAGGTGGAGAGCTTGTGTGGAGGACACTTGCACGTTGAAGGATCAGAATGCAGACCAACCGCAGAATCGAATTCAATTTCCATATCCATGCGATTATTACACGACAAAAGGAGGGCCAACTACGGCAATCGATGGCAGGCAGGAATGCTGAGTGGCCAGGATGGGCCAGGATCTCCCTCTATCTCTCTCTGTGCTCCTCTCCAGCTAAACCAATCAAGCAGCAGTTGAAGAAAGGCAAAGTTTGCCCCTCTAAAACGGAGGGGACCGGGTGAAAAATCAAGGCAAACATCCACGCGCTCATTGTTCGGCAGTCGAGGAGAAATAACAATCGTCTGAACAACTGAACAGGCTCTCCCTCCTGTCTTCCCAGTCCCTCTGTATATATGGAAATCCATTATAAATTCCCCACAGACTGCCACTCGACAGAGACAGACAGACTTTGTTTGTTATGTGTTGTAATTTGCGTACAATACACACACATTCCTTCCATCCCCTTCCAGGGCTGGGCCCAGCATCTGCTCAAGGTCCTGCCTGGGCCATAATAAACATTTAAACATCATTGGAAATTCGTTTTTCGCACACACTCGACTCCCTCGGTGTGTGTTTGCTTTATCAATTTGGCCAGCAAAAAATTTTGTGGAAATGCAACATAAAATTTCAATATGGCCCCGGTTCAGGAGCAATCATTCTTTCTGCCTTCGCAGAAATGCTGCTCCTGCTCCTGGCGCGCTCTTTTTTTTTATAGCTTTTTTTTTGTTTTTTGTGGCAGAGCAAGTTTGTGCATGCTTGTGCGTGGAGAATGCAATTTGCTGACAACCCTGTGCACCGTTTGAAATGCAATTTTGCACTTGCAAAACGGAATCGGGAATCAGGAATCAAGAATAAAGAATTCGGGTTCATTCACAGTCAAAGGGGCGGGGTTAACCAGGAGCTTAAATTGCTAAAATCACAATTGGGACACTCGGCAACCCTGGCTGGAAGCTGTCACTCAATCAGGGCCAAGAGCAACTGCCCCTGGCAACTCTGTCTGACGGAGACAAGGGAGCCGAGTTAGAAAGTGTCCGGTGCAACCCTGGCAGGGTGGCTGACAACTCTGTCGCCGCTTAATTACAGTCCGGCCTGGACGGGACATTTATTTATGTCCGCCGCCTTCGCATTAAGCATTAAGCATTTTTTCTTCGCCTCGCATTTTCATTTTCATTTTCATTTTCGTTCTCATTCATGGCCGCCTTTATTGCTTGCGTCCTCGTGGGTGGTCCGATGGTCGGAGGGGGTTAAGCGCTTAAGTAGCTCAAAATGAACGGCCGTTAAAAGTGCGTACGCAATTAAGAGAGCGAGAGCCGGGCAGGTGTCGCAAGTTCGCGACCTCTTGACCCTTGCAGAGGAGCTAGAGCAGCGAGACAAGTTCCTGACTCGTTCTACTGCCTGTCCTCGAGGTTGGAATGTGCGAAGCATTAAGTTGTAAGGATAGTTATTCCATTTTGTTTTCAAAGTAATAATATATTATTTAATATTCATAAAAATAAACAATTTGATTGTATTCACTTAGCTTTAGAGTTACTAGAGAGTTTGAGATCCGAGTAACGATTGCCTATAAGCAAGTAGCGAGTAGCGAGTAGCGAGAAAGTTAATTTTGTAGGGAAATTAATTATATTTTGTTTCAGTGAACATTTTAAGCCAAGGTTTTACATAATTTTGTTAGTTCTAGAGTTACTATAGAGATTGAGTAGTTAGATTAGCGAGTACCAATAATCGATATACTCGGTAAATTCCACAACAAGGCCTTACTTATTTTAGTTCGTTAGTCAGTTACTAAACCGATACCAAGTAGCGAGTAGCGAGTACTGATTAGCGACTAGCTATTAGAGAGTAGTGACTATATATTAGCTATTAGCTATTAGCTACTTTCTTAAAAAGTATTAAAAAGTAGCAAAAAATAAGTAGCGAGTAACGATTAACAATTAGCGAACACACTCACCTGTGGGACTCGGCGTCAGCGACATCATATCGAAGTGAATGTTCTTCTGCTCGAAGGAGTAGTCCTTGAGGAAGGTGAGCTTGGCGCCGCGCGTCTTAGTGAGCCCGGTGACGGCATTGTTGATGCTCCGCAGATACTCCCGCTTCCCGAAGTTCGTGTGCGGCGCTATCAGGCCAATGTTGAGCTGCTCCTTGTTGGCCGCTGCGCTTTTGCTCAGGCTGCCGCCTCCGTTGGTCAGCCGAAGGCCATGGCAGCTGTCCAGGCTGAGGAGACCGAGCAGGCCCAGCAGGATCAGCAGGGTATTGGTGTTGAGCGTGAATGGCGGTGGCGTTGATTCAACGGAAACGGAAATGGAGGCAGAGACGGAAACGGAGACGGAGGATCGTGTGTGGCTATTGCTATTGTGGTGCTGTTGGTGGTGGCTGCTGGCAGTGTTCCAAGTGATGTTGTTCCCACAACTACTACGGTGGCGACTCCTCCTCCAGGTACTGCTCCTCCAACCGCATTTCAGCTTGACGCGACTGGGCATCATGGCTTGGACTCTGGTTCGAGACTCTCGGACTCCGGCGGCTCCTGCGACTCCTGCTCCTGCAACCTGCTCCTGCTCCTGCGTTCTCCTCCCTAAAGCGTTGCTGCCCTAGTGCATCTGCCTGGATGGATGGATTATTATTATTGAGTGTGCCTTTCCCTCTGCCTAACCAGCTGTCCTTGGTGCCTGGTTCGCCGTCTCCTGTCGTCGCCTTTTGTCCCCCGGGGAGTTATTGAGCTGGTATTGCCGGCTACTAAATTTAAACGTCGGAAAAAGCACAAAACGTGGAGAACAGGAGGCGTACTTGTTAGTGTTCAAAGTAGGTACATCTAAGGGGGAAGAGGGGGGACTACATCCACACTTTGCACACCTCGCACACACACCTTATACACCTCACACAGCCCACCCACTCAACCCAAACACTCACTCGTGCGGCAAGCGGCAACATCTGCATTGGCAACACTCGTCGTTGACGTTTTCCGCCATTTCCGTTTCCGCTACTAATTTGTTATGGCCGGAACACCATGGAACTGTGCGACGCCTACACCTCCTGCAGCCACCCGGAGGCAAGTGTATGTATTTATGGACACACACAAGTGAGTGTGCCACTTGGTTACTGTGACTTTTGTTCTACCTGAACGAACGGAGAGGCTCGTCTGCTTCAAATTTCAAAATTAAGATGAAAATATGATATCAGACAGGAGAGTAAATAAAAGGATTAACTTAAAGGGAATACAAGGATAGGGATATGAGGAAATCAAGAAGAAAATCGTATAATCAAGCAAGGGTACTCCATTATTCGAACCTCGAAGCCACGCGTTACCAGTTCGGGATTCAATTTGAGCGCCGCGCCGCCTGGCATTCTACATAAATTAAATGCGACATTGGTCCGCATAATCGCAGCTCCACACACACCCAGGACGCACATACACTCATAAAGAGAGAGACAGAGGAAGGGTGTGCGCCTACTGGCACCCCGCAGGGAATGCGGTAATTGCTCGTGAAATTTTCACTTTGAATTTTGAATGTTTTTCGGCAGCAACAGCAGCGCGACAGAGTAAAAACAGTGCCGAGAACAGGCGGCGGAAACAGAAATCAGAAATCAGAAAACAGAAAACAGGAATCGGAACCAGGACTAGAAGGGCATCGGGTATCCAATTCTAGGGTGTGGCTGGGGATAGATAGCCCAACCATGCTCCAAGCTACTCCTCCTCCTCCTGCTCCTCCTACTGCTCCTCCTTCTCCTTTCTCCAGCGCCTTTATGATAGTCATCATCATTAATATCCGCACATATTGCGGCTGCTGGTAGTTTCCCTGTATCTCATCCTGTTTTTCCCCGGCATTGTTTGGCTGCCTCAGATGTGGCTGCACCGAAAGAAATTAGGCTTGAGTTGGGAACATTACTTTGACAAAAGATATGAGAAGACAAAGCCAAGAATCTAGCAAGGATAAAAGCAGATCTAACTCTAACTTCGATAACAAAATTATCGCTAATATATCAAAAATATCTACCTTCTCTTCTTCCTAATTATATTGATTCAATATATCAAACAAACTACCAATTTATAGCTTACTTTATATATAGCAACCCTAAAAGATCGATTTATATATCGACTATCGCTTCTGATATCCTTAAAGTATCTAAAGTTATCGCTAACATATCAAATATATCGACTCTGTCTTCTTCCTAATTATATTATTAGAATATATCAAACAAACTACCAATTTATAGCTTACTTTATATATTGCAACCCTAAAAGATCGATATTTATCGCTTCTGATATCCTTAAAGTATCTATATATCGATAGTTGCTATCAAAACCCGATTTTCTCCTGGTGTATAGCGGCTATAGCTTTGGCTCTGGCTCTGGCTTTGGTTTTGGCTTTGGCTTTGGCTTTGGGCGTCGCCTGCTGCGGCCTCGTGTCATCATCGAATATACACAACCTCCCCAAACCCCCAGCTCCCACCCCCCCCTCTGGAAAAAAAGGGGGTTGGAGGAGCCTGGCTACTGCGTCAGCAAAAGTTGCTCTTGCTCTGGAAGAAGACTTCATGTTTCGTGCTTTAGCGCCGTCGTCGTCGTCGTGGCTCCGCCGAACGCAGAAGCTGTTTTTGGGCTTATAATTTGTCGGTTGTCTGCGGAGCCCCTCCCCGCCCCCCCACTCCCTTGGCCCGTTCTACCCCCTTTGTGCAGACACCCCTGGTCTTTGGCTTAAACTGTGTTTTGACACTTAACTGCCGCCTGTCGGCCTGTCAATAAGCATGGGAGAGGCAGCGAAAGAGTGATTACTCGTCGGCGGTGGCCCACAGGAGGTGTAGGAGTCGGGGACGGGGCCAGGGCAGGACCCCCTCATTCCAGGACGAGAAGATACCGAGCAGGAGCAAAAGCCGGAATGCTGCTCACATGCAATGGCCGCCAAAGACGCCGAAGGTCATGGGCTCGAGCTGGGGCTGAGGCTGGGGCTGAGGCTGATGCTGAGGCTTCTGCCGAGGCTTCGTGTGCGTGTGCTTAGCCGTAAAATGTCTTCTTCTTTTACTCCGGCTATGTACGCGAGTGTGTGTGTGTGCCTGTGTGTGTGTGTGTGCCCTGTGTCTACATGTGTTTCGTCCTTTTTCGTACATGACGGCCGGCAATAAATTGTATCTTGTATGAGAAATAACAGAGAAGAAACCAAAAAATAACAGCAGACATCCCTCCTAGCGGTGTGTGGGGGATGCTACTACATCGTCATTCATCGGACGTGTAATGAATTCACGGCGTATTAAACTTTTGATTGAAAATATCTGTTGTTGTTGTTGTTGGTTGTGGGCCTACAATGGCATTATCATCATGTCGTCTTCAGCCGCTCTCGTTCTCGTCCTCTCGTTCTCGTCCTGGTCCTGCTTCTCGTGTGTTTATGACTTTTGCCGGACATCCTTGGGCTCAAGTTGTATTTACTTGGCTTTTACTTTTATTTCAGGGGGAAGAGGGACAGACTCCCTTTACTAGCCAACACACACACAAATACACACAGAGAGAATCTCCTCTCCTTGAGTGTCCTGTAGCGAACCCCTTTTTGACAGTTATTTACTTTTTTCCCTTCTGCTTCTTTGAGTTCGCTCTCGGACCACGCCCACCCAAATGCAATCTATTTATTTATTTGTGTGAGCTTCCACTTGGTCCGTGCTTTATCGGGACTCAAAGGATCCTTGTTTGGTTAGCTTTTTGGCCAGGGGCCAAGGGGCGCCAAGGAGCGCTGTCTAATTTGACAGTGCGTCGACCGCCATCAGACCCCAGCTCCAGCCATGTCCTGGCTGCCTGCCTGGCTGGTTATTAAATTCGGCAACGTTTGTGCTTGCAGACGCGACATTTCCCAGCCATTTCCCAACCATTTCCCTCATATTCCGCCCTTGCCGTGCCATGAAAAATTGCCGCGTGTTATCTCTCTGACACTGATGGCATTTTCCCTGCCTTTCTCCCCTGCCGTTCTTGCCCTCCGACTGCCACCTAATTCATTAGATCAGACTCACTGCACCCGCAGCAGCAGCAGCAGCAACAGCAGCAGCAGCAGCCGCGAAAGCGACCTGTTTACGGCGTGTTGTGCCGCCAAAACAACAGACAAACAAAAGTTTGCTCTGCTGCCCAAAGTTTGGCCGAATGCAAATCCCCCGAAACACACACCAACAGGAGGCCGGAGAGGAACAGAGGACGACGCGAGGAACAGGACTCGCAACAAGCTAGGAGGCAGCCACAAAGCCAACAACAAGGCAGACTGCCTGCTGCAGTTTGTCACTGACAAAAAAAAATGTGTGTGTTGTTTTTTCGCCAAAAGTTCGGCGTCCTGACTGAGTGGTTCCCACCAGCTTGTTGTGTTCTTAATTGTTGGTTTTTTGTGTTGTTGTTGGAGTTCGTGTTGTTGATTTTTCTGTTGTCAGTAGGTTGTGTTGTTGTGTTTTTAATTGTTGGTTTTTGTGGTGTTATGTCGCTGCGTTGTTGTATTGTTGGTTTTTGTTGTCTTATTGGTTAATGTTGTGTCGCTGCGTTTTTATACTGTTGCTTACTGTAGACTTTTGTGGTGAATTGTTAGTTTTTGTAGCTTGGCGTTTTTCGTTACTTTTGTGTTGTTGGTTCAAGGGTTGGTTTTTGTGGTGTTTTGTTGTTAATTGTGGGTTTTTGCATTTCTTATTTCTTGGTTGTTGTGGTGTTTTTAATTGGTAGTTTTTGTGCTGCTGGTTTTTTATGTTGCAACACTGTTTCTTATCCTTTGGATATATGGAAACTTGTGGTGTCAGTTCTTTGAGATAAAAAGAATGGCATTTCCAGAGAATCTCAAGAACATTTGCCACAAATGAGTTTTTCTATTTGAAATACGCAAATTAAATATACGTTCGCTTTATGAAAAGAGGTATGCAATTCAATTCTATATAATAAAATAAGTATATTTGAGTACTTTTTGATTCTCCTTTAGTTTTTGTGTTGAAAAGAGGTCAAAAGTCTTAGCTGTTGTTGAATTTTGTTGTTGAAAGAATAAAAAGATTGCAGTTTGTATCTATAAATCTGCACAGATTTGAATTCTTTTAAAAATATACAGATATATAAGTTTCAGAGCTAGATCCCAAGCTCTAATCCTGATTTCTAGTTTTATTTTTCACAAAACTTGTCTGCAAATACACACAGAACTATAACTAGACCCAATGGCGCGTTCTAGCCAATGTCTAAGCTTAATCTTAATGGCGGTTTAATCCTATTTGGGTTATATGAGGGTTAAAGGTAACTGGAGTCAGGGGGAGAGGTGGGACGAAGCTGGCTGAATGCATTTTCAGTTTCCAAGGCTCTCGCCATCGCCTCGAATTAGTGCAAATTTCATAATAGTAAAAATCTCAAGCTTGTTCTTGTTGTTGTTGTTGTTGGAAGGCGTCGATTATAGAGGCAGTGCGGAGGGGGGGGGGGGCTATATAGGCATTGGGCGGGGGGGCGGGAGGGGACTGGCTCTTAATTAAAATGTGTCGCAGGGGCCGTGGTTGCAGGGGCGTGGAAACGAGGGGCCTTTGTTTTGCTTTCGCGCTGCTTTCCTTCGGCACTTTTCCATGCACTTTGCCATTGTCGTTGTTGTTGTTGTTGTTGTTGTTGTTATTATGGTTGTTGTTGTTGTTGATGATGGCTGCTTGGCTGGCTGTGTATTGGCCCACACACACACACCCACACCCACTCGCACTCACACACACACACACACTTGAACAAAAACAAAATAAAGAGCAACAGCAACGGCAGGCAGGCAGCAACTGCATTTCTGTCCTCACATACTCGTCGTATAATATATTATTCTTCAGTACTTTCGGGGCACTTTTCCTGATTATATTATTTTCCACACACACACACACTATGGTTTTTCGCTCTCTGTGTTCGGTTGTGTCTATGTGTGTGTGTTTTTTTTTTCTCTGTGGCTGCTACTTAGCGAGGAAAGTTTGACGCTGAAGCTGAAACATGAAACAAGTCCACACCCAAAAATTCAAAGACACGACACAGCCACCAATACAGCGACACACAGGGACACAGCGATGACGACGCAGCCTCACACGCACACACATAGACATAGACACATAGACAGGACTCGCACACACACACACACACACAATTGCCATACACACACACACACATTTATACACGCCCAAAAAAAAGGAAACAACAACGAGGGGAAAAAAAAGAAACAAAAAGAAAGCCACGAACAAAAAGTTCATCTACTTTTTCGCCATCATTCCGCTGACTCTCGCCCTCCCTCCCCCCCCTCCTGCCTTCCTCTCTTTCCCGCTCTATGACTGCCATCCTGCGGTGTCCTTTTTTTCATGTATTTCTAGTTGTATTTGATATTTCCATTCCCATTTCCATTGCCATTGCCGCTGCCGCTGCCGCTACTGCTGCTGTTCTTCTTTGTTATAAAACAAAGCCCGAGGCAGGTCCTTAGCTTACGTTTTACATCCACATTTGGGGCGGCAGCAAGCTTGGTCGGTCGGTCGGTCAGTCAGTCAGTCGGTCAGTCCAGTCAGTCAGTGGGCCCGCCAGAGATCGATCCTGGCTGCAACGTCCACGCTCCACGGCTCACGGCTCACGGTCCACGTTTCACGTCCACTTCCCGGTCCGCAATCCCAGCCACAGTTGCGTCCAAGCCGAGCTCAGACTCTGACTCAGACTCAGACTCGGGCTCAGACTGAAACTCAGGCTCAGACTCAGACTCTGGATGCTGTGCTCGGCGGATCGGATCCGTTCGGTTCGGTTTTTTGTGTTCAGTTCGGTTCGGAGCGGAGTGGAGAGCGCGCGCTCTGCGGACTGATTGCGACGAGCCACCGAATGGCACTGAAGCCTCCTGAAGCCCGGGAAGAGGCATATGCCCATAGCCGCTGGTCCAGGACAGCATCCGAATGGGCACGAGAGGCAGCCGATGCCATTACGAAACTCACACTCACGCGCACGTCCTGCGGGAGGGGTGGAAATTCTCTGGATGGAGAGCATTGTCAATGTCACAGATAGACCGAAAGAGAGAGAGCGGAAGAGAGACAGAGAGATAGAGAGAGAGAGAGAGATGGGGCGGAGGACTGGACTTGGCTTCGATTTCGATTTCGTTTCCTTTCGGCATTCCTTTCGCTTTGACGCAACGCTTGTAACACGCCCTCCTGCTGCGTATACGTAATATTTTGCTCTCTGACTGACTGGCTCTCTGCCAGCCGCCGCCTGCCGAACCGAAATAGTGAGAGTGAGAGTGAGAGAGAGAGAGAGAGAGTTGCCAGCTGGTCGAGAATTAAGTCAGGCAGGAATTCCCAACAGGTTCTGGCAAACGAAAATGGGAAATGCAGAAAGTAGCCCACAAAAGAATAGATCTTTTGGACTTTATCCCTTTACTAATATATATTTTCTAGTTTTCTCTGTGAAATAACAAATTAAACATTTAATTAAGTATATAATAGTGTAAAATATAATAATAATATATATAAATATTTTGATAAAGGCAAAAAATACAACTATACACCTATTGGAATAGGATTTTAAAGAAATAGGTGATATGTATGATATAAGTAAATAATAATAATAAATAATACCTTTAAAAGTTCAGTAATGTTTATGATTTTAGTGCATTTATAATATTTTGTTGAAACTTTCTTATAAGTGAACTTGGAAATTATAAATTATGTCATTTAATTTATTATTTTCTATTAGAAAAAAACAACAACATACAAAGATATTTTATAAACTATCATTTTATATTAAGAATTCCCCACAAAAGTTCTTAAATGTTATTAATTAAATTTTATTTAGTAGCTTTAGCATTTAGTAATGTTTATGATATTAGTGCATTTATAATATTTTGTTGAAATCTTCCTGAAAAAGAACTTAAAAATAATAGTTTATATCATTAAATGTATAATTTTCCACTAGAAAAAAAAAACAACAAAATATAGGAACAGAATATAGGAACTCTTCAGAAAAGTTTGTATATGTTATTAATTAAATTTTATTTATTATCTTTAGCTGAGACCTTTCTGAACAGTTAGTTGAGAATTCTAATTCAGGATTTCTGTTCACTCGGAGAAGTCTGGCAACGCTCACAGTACCGCCTTTGGGCTTCTGCGTCTGCGTTGCTCTCAAAGACTCAAAAAAAAAAAGAAACACAGTGGACCAGGCGGCATCAGCTCCTGCTGCTGCTGCCGCTGCTGCTCCTTCTGTAGCTTCTGGGCCTCGCCTCGACCTCGACTGCTCCACGGCTCGATTGCTCCACGGCTCGAGTGTGGCCAGGAAAACCACGTGTTGATTTGTTTTGATTGTGCGCACTTAGTCGCACGTTCAGCGGTCCAGGTTCTGCCACAGCCGCCGCTCCTGCCCATACTGATGCTCTGACTTTGGCTCCGGCTTTGGCTTTGGCTTTGGCCCTGCCTGCAACTTCTCTAATTGAATCCTTTGCGGCTTGCTCCCTGCGCAGCCAGGCGGCAGCAATGGAGCATATTCGTAGTCGTCCGTCTGCTGCCGCTCCAACCACCGTGGTGTGTGGCCGGGTCGAAAAATGCCGCTATTAGATTATCACGCCTCTCACTCACACTCATTCGAACACTGGCTGCGGCACGAGTCCTGCCGATGCAAATAATTGTGCGGCTCGGGACGCCAAGCTAAAGGAAATTTACAAATTATGAAAAATTGACGAACAAAATAACAACATTTCGGGAATATTAACTAGCTTAGAGTGGGAAGTAAGCCACAAAGTGATAGCAAACCGCAAGTAGACATATTAATTCGCTCTTAAACCACAATATAATGTGGCCGCTTTACGGGGCGTATGCGTGATATGCTTTTAGAGCTTGCGAACCACTGTGGCGTGGCCTGGCTGCCGCTCATCGTGTGGCCTCGGCATCGGTCTCGGTCTCGGTCTCGGTCTCTGGTCTCTGGGCTTGAGTTTGGAGTTTCGGTTCTCGGTTCTCGGTTCTCGGTTCTCGGCTCTTGGTTTTCGGGCTTTCGAGCCGCTGTTCCATAGCCAAATCCAAAGCCAGAGGCAAACCCAAAGCCAAAGCCAAAGCAGCGGGTAAACGCTTTGTGGCAACGGGCACTCCCCGTTCCAGCCAGCATCCCTCGTTGCCAGTTGGCAGTTGCCAGTCTTTAGGCCTTTGCCTAACTTGCCAAATTAATAAATTGCCTGTAAAAACGCACACAGGCACTGAGAGGCACAGAGCCCCGCAAAAGATGGCAACGTGTATTCCTTGATTAGATTTGAATGAGTGTGGGTGCCGCGAGGGGGAGGGTGGTGGTGGTGGTGGTGGGCCTATGATAGATAGATTGGCGATGCCGCTGCCATGGCTCCTGTTCCTTATCCTGTTTCGGCTGCTGCTTCCTGTTTCGGCTGCCGTTTTGGGTTTCGGTTTTGCTCTCCCACCTCCCTCCTTCGATCGCCCGCGTCTGGGAAGTTCGGGGCCTTTGATGGATGCGATTGCGAATCGTTCGCATTGAAAACTCGATTAATTACGCCAGCCGATGATTTTGGGGGGCCGCCGTGTCCTTGGGTGCCTGGCTGCTCCTCCTTCTCCTCCTGCTCTTCCTCCTCCTGCTCCTCCTCCTCTGCTCTGCCTTTGACTTCTTCTTATAATTTCGTTTGCATTATATTCGCTTTTTGCCAGGCATAGTGTGCCTTCCCTGTGTGTGTGTGTGTATTTAGTACAATTTTGTTTGCTCGACGCTGATTTCATTGGGCCATCGTTGCCATGTTCGCCTGCAAGGCATCTCTGTGAAGTTACGAATCTGTAGTCGGAAGGCTGAAGGGTTTTTCCAGCCCAAAAAGAGAGAGAGAGAGAGATACAGAGGGAGTGCCAGAGGGAGGCTGGCTTTCGAAGCATTTAAAAGACATTTCTGGCAGGTTTCCTAGCTCCCTCGCCAGCCACTCTGTCCCTCTGCCCCCCACCGCCCTTCCTAAACACATGCAGAACACGGCGAAATTCGGTAAAGTGTGGGCGTGGCAGGGTGAGGTATCCTGCCTGGACTGTGGCAGGCATTCGATGACCACGTTTAAAGTAATTTTTCGCATCATTGGACGCGACTCAAGTCCTGGCAGGACGTGCGTCAATTAGGCCGGATCCGGATGCGGGTTTCCCTCAGCCTCCTGCCCCCCCCCCCCTGCCACTCATTTGCATAAATTCCCACGCTGCATACTTCTGGGGGGCGCCACAAAATGTAGCATCGAGTGCAGAACAAACAGCAGGCAGCAGAGCAGCAGGCGGATGACCAATTGCATCCGAGTCCGAACGCGACCCAAATCCGCAATTAGATCACGCCCAGCCACGCCTCCAGCGCCCACACACCCACGCACACACAGGGAACAAAACAAATCCAAAACGAAACAAATGCGAACCTTAATGACATTTCATTTGCGCCTGGAATTGGATTGGTATTGTGTCCCCAGTACTAAACGGGGAAGCCCCCGGACGGCCTGTCCCCCTTGATTAGGAGGCAATATGTAGCAACAATGTATCCAGCTTCCCCGCCCCCCCCACGGTCTCCTCTTTAAATTGAGCCCAAAATACAGCCAGGATACTTGGTGGTTTACGTTTATTATCTGCAAATGGCAAATGACCCAGGGATTATGAGCTCCGACAGTGTTAACTTTGTTTCGAACAAAAAATTACTCCAAAATATATTTAGATACATTTTAGAAAATTTGGAGGATTAGTATTGATTTAAAATCAATTGAAAAATTCGATATTGGTGCGGTTTTTCTTGTTGTTTGTAGAGAGTTTTTTCAGGGGGTTTTTTAAATCAGTTTTTGGGGGGTTTTGGTGTGAGGGGGGTTTTTGTGTGTTTAGAGCGTGTTTTGAGCGAATTTTTAATGCTTTTTTACGGGTTTTTTTTAGGGGTATTTGATTGTACTTTTAATTGGACTTTGGCTGGGGTTTGAATGGGCTTTAAAATGGTTTGTGAGTAAGATTTTAAAGGTGCTTTGAAGGAGTTTTTAGGATAGTTTTGAGTAATTTTTTTAAAGGGACTTAAGCGGTATTTGAAAGTGTTTTGCGGATATTTTTATTGTTTCTTTGGGATGTGTTTTTAGTTGATTTTTAGGGTTATTGGTTTTTGAGTTTTGGGCAGCTTAAAGTGTTTACTTGAGATGATGTTTTAAACGGATTTAATGGCGCTTTTGATCTGTTTTTGGGATGTTTTAAGGATGTTTATAGTGGGTTTTGGTGAGTTTCTTTTAGGATTTTAGAAAGTTTTTTAAACAGGCTTTTGGATGCCAATTAATGAGTTAAATTAAGTCAAAATGCAAGCTAATTATACTTGTAAACGCACTCTTTTTAAACCTTTTTACACCCGATTAAGCCAGCTTAGAACTAAGACTGGCATTATGTTTAGTGCTGAAACTAGTGAAGCAAATCATAAAATCCTAACTGGCCTTATTCTCAGCTGAAGTCCCAGAAGGGTTTTTTAATCACATGCTCGAGCCCCCTTTCCACCCCTGCCGAGTGTGTCAACCGTGTTGATGTGCTGTTTGTTGTCTTTGCCGTAAATGAAAAGGGGCAGAGTGGCAGAGGGGGGGAGGAAGACAGCGAAAACGATTACTTCACACGTCATTCGATTTGACATTCGATTTTGATGGCATCTGTCGCCGACAACAACAACAGCAGGTATGGAAGCACCATCATCATCAGCATCAGCCGCGACACACATCGCTGTGGAGCGGTGGTCGTGGGCGTATGCGCGATATTACCATACGATATTGAATAGGCGCAGCTATTAATTGCTTGCCATGGCTGGAGAGGCTGGAGAGGCTGGAGAGGCAGCACAGAAATCATAGTCAAGAGCCAAGTGAAGAGGCTGGGTGGCGAGTGACAGAGTGACAACATCATTTATGTGTAGTTTACACTTCTCCGCCAGTGCTTGCCGTGTTCAATCCGCACAAACTTGGCACGAGCATGACAGACTTTGACTTGGGCCTTCCCCCCTCCGCTTCACTGCTGCGTGGCATCCTTGGCAGCCTTTGTATTCAAATTAAGTACGTGCCAGGGGCGAGTGCACAAATAGCGAAAATAGTTGGCTGCCATCACCAGCATTTCCGGATTTGTGTCCGCTTAATCAGCCGTGTCAGGGGCGGGTGCAGAAGGAGTTGAAGGGAGTACCTACCAGCTACCAGCTACCAGATACCAGCTACCAGGTGGGTGTAACAGTCACCTGGTTGTGACACGCTTCTCTGCAACGGCCATGCAACTTGTGACTTGCCTGTGACAGCCGCATTGACGGCTCAGCACAAAGCGGCTCACAAAGAGATAGCAAAGAGAAGCAAAGAAGCACCGGACAGGCAGCCAGAAGCAGAGCAACGAGAGGGGAAGGAAGTGAAAGGATGGGAAAGAAATGGAAAGGAAAGTCCCACCTGAGTCCTGCAAAAGAGGCAAAGGATAGCAGAGGAAGGGAGTGAACAGAATTGACTGACTGGCTGGCCTCAAAAGCAGGCACACGTTCAGGTTCACGCCCTCGCCCTCGCCCTCGCCCCCGTCTCCTTTGAGACACTTTCCTTTGCTGTTGGCTCTGATTTTTCAGGCTCTGACCAAGGCCAAGCTCGAGCAGTCCCCCAGCAGCTGCGCAGGTTATCCCATCATCATCGTTATCGTCGTTAGCCCACATCCAGAGCCAGCCAGCCAGTCAGCCAGTTACCAGTTCCCTGTCCGGGGCCTCATTAGGTTTGATTCGATTGCGTTGACAGCAGACATCCTTCCGCTCAGAGCAGCTTCCTGCCTGCTTCGTCTCTGGTTAATCTCTAGCCAGCGGCGGCGGCTGAAGCCGGAGCTGCGTCATCCATCCATCCATCCAACCACCACCACGCCCACACAGGCCCAATTAGGCCGAAGCCAAAAACAAGATTCGGTTGTTAGTTGTTGTTGTTTATTCCAAGCACCGCCATGACATCAGCATCGTGTTACCACTGCCTCCGACTCCGTGGTCCGGTCCGCCTTCGTCTCAGACGGCCTTGACTTTGGCCTTCTCCAGCTGCGACTTTACTGCAAGGCAAAGGCTTGAGTTGGATACGAGGATCGATTGAGTGGGTGCCCCGAGACTCACCTGTGATCAGAGCATCGGCACCAACGGCGGTGGACTGAGAGAGACCCACCACAGTTGGGGCACCCTCCTCCTCCTGCTTGTCCGCCCGCTGGAGCACCTGCTTGCGCAACTTGCGCAGGTAGGCGGCCTTGTACTCCTCGCTGGGCTTGCCGCCGGCGCCGTAGCTTACCTCCAGTACGGTCAGCGGGATCACGGTGGAGGAGACGGCCACGAGATCTGAAAAGAGAGATGCCATCAAGCTAAGCCAGCCACAGTCACAAGGCTGCTACCCACCAGCCTCATATTTCTCCTCCGGATTTAGTTTGTAGAGCATGGGAGATGGCGAGACAGCGGCACAGGCCAGCAGGAGGAGCAGCGCTAAGGGGATAATGTCCATGGCGATCGTCTGCACCGTTCAAGAGCTGCACAAAAACTGACAGGCCGATCTGTGGCTAATCCAAGCAAAAGCCACGTTCAAATTGAAAGTTTAAACTTGGCGCTGAGCGTTGCAGCAGTCAGCTTTTGTCCATTAACCAAAATTAATCGATATTAAGAATGCTCCACGCTGCTAGTATTATTTTAGTACATTACCTCAATCTATCGATAGGTGCAGTACAGCACTCTGTTGGTATTTATTGGTCTATTACCCAAATCTATCGATAAAGCACCACTACACTGTAGGTTATATTTTATTATTCCATCATTTGATTTCTTTACGCAATTCTATAGTAATAACTAGCTTAATAAATTGTCTCTTTCGCATTCTTGGTATATTTTCGATATCGATTAAGCGGTGTGTTGGAATTTTTCCCTGCTCAGGTGCACATTTATGGAAATACCAAGTGAAAACATCGATAACATGGAACTCGAAGTCTATTTTTAGTATTTCTCATATTTTAACTGGTATATTTTACGGTCACACTGCTATTGCAGCCCTAGCTGACATTCCATACGTCAATAAATGACGTTAAACGTTTATCGATAACGTTCTCGTATCAGTGTGACCAGCTGCGGCGGTGAAAAAAATCCAATAGTATTGACAGTAACATCATTGTTTTCGCAGCGCTGTGTGGTAATGTAATGGTATTCTCGGCAGTGTTTTTGTTTGGTAAATGAAAATCAGCGCAGCAAGATCGAAAACGAGACCCATGGAACGAAGCCCAGCAGCAGCAGGAGCCAACGAGACGTGAGTGAAACGTGCAAGGAGAGCAGTGAAGGCAGTGCGAGTGGAAGGAGTAGCGCACCTACGCGTCAGCAGAGGCAGAGCAGCACAGCAGCAGAGCAGCGCAGCGGCAGAGCAGCGGCAGTGGCAGAGGCAGCGCATAGGCAGAGGCCAGACAACAAAACGCAACAAAGACGCGAACGCAGAAGAGCATGAAGCGCTGACTGAGCTGGGCTTAAAACGGAAACGGAAACAGAAGCTGTAATCATAACCCAATCCGCCATAGGACCCAGAGGAGCAGCAGGTGCACCAGACGCAGCAAGAAGGGCAGGGAGGCAGCAGCAGCAGCAGAACCAGAACATTAGCAGCAGCAGCGGCAGCAGCAGCAGAGGAGGAGCTGCAGGTGCAGGAAAAAGCCTAAGACCTGGACCTGAATCTGGACTCGTCGAGCAGCAGCAGCCCCAGCATGAGCACGGTGTTCATCAACTCGCGGAAGAGCCCCAATGTGCTGAAGAAGCAGGGCACCGACCAGTGGGTCAAGCTGAACGTGGGCGGCACCTACTTCCTCACCACCAAGACGACGCTGTCCCGTGACCCAAATTCCTTTCTATCCCGCCTGATTCAGGAGGACAGCGACTTGAATTCGGATCGGGTGAGTCTCTATCCATCCCCATTACTCTTTCCCATTCCCACCCCTTCCCTCTTCCCGGGTCTAGCTTAGATATATTTATAGTTTATAGCTGGCTCCTTGCTATAATTATAGTAATCAGGTCAGGTGCTGGGTACTGGGCTGCAAGTAGGGCAAGATTTGGAGTAGCCCAGAAGGCAGTGGAGCACACAGCTTATCTGGGCCAGAGAGCGCCAGGCCATCGCGAGAGAGAGAGAGCGAGCGTGTCCCACATTAACTGCAGCTGCAGCAGTGGCAGTAGCAGCTACAGCAGCAGCAGCAGCAGTGCCCTGATTCCGTTGCTGCCGAGTCCTTGGGGCCGCCGAGTGGGTGGTGAGCTGGGCCAGAAGGTCACGCCACTGCCAACTGGCAACAAACAAGCCAAAATAATCATCATGGCACTAATACCAAGCAAACATTTTCACATAAATCCAAATACGCCAGCGCCAGCGCCAAATTCCAGAGTCTAATATTCCATTTTTGTGTAAACAACTCACCCCCAGCCACATCTTGTAGTATATCCGCATCGACAGCCATGGCACCCTCCCCCCCTTCTTCGAATCGAAATAGTTTTCAATAAAAAGTTTTGCACTTTTGGTACTACTCCTCCTCCGTCATTTGCTATTGATTAAATTCTGGGCCCGGGCTGCTGCTGCTGCTGCTGCTCCACGCACGCCCACCAATTAAGGCAGTCAGGCAGGTCCAACCCCGACCACACTCGCAGCCACCTTCAGCCGATTACCTTTGCCTAAACGGGCGCTTAAATTGTTTGAAGCCCGAATAAAGCACAGGCACAGCGGCCCCAGTTTGTCATCCATTGAATGGGGGGTGGATGTGCCTCTGTGGAGGAGCAACTGCTGCTGCTTCTGCTGCTGTTGTTGTACTGCCTGATAGACAGGCAGACTAGCAGACTGGCAGACAGGCAGACTGGCAGACTGGCAGGTGCCCACGTAAACAATTGCATGTGCAGAGCAGCGGGAAAAGCCCGCCTAGAAAGTCAGGCCAGCATTACTCAAGAGTGACAGTTTTCCAATAGTTGCGGGTGGAATACGGATACGGGTACGGTTACGATTCCAATTCCGGATACTTAGTGACTAATTCATTCGTTGGCCTTGCACTTGTGCTTGTTGTTCGCAGGACGAGACTGGCGCCTATCTAATCGACCGAGATCCCAAATACTTTGCCCCCGTTCTCAACTATCTGCGACACGGCAAGCTCGTTCTCGATGGCGTCTCCGAGGAGGGTGTGCTGGAGGAGGCCGAGTTCTATAATGTAACGCAGATGATAACCCTGCTGAAGGAGTGCATTCATCACAGGGATCAGGTAAGGGTTTTTGAGCTCGAGCTAGAGAGACTTGACTAACTCCACTAATTTTCCTTGCTTGCAGCGACCACATGCCGACAAGAAGCGGGTGTATCGCGTGCTGCAATGCCGCGAACAGGAACTGACCCAGGTGAGTGCTTGCCATCGACTAATACCAGCTGAATCGCTCATTCTCCTTTCCTTCCCATAGATGATCTCAACGCTGTCGGATGGCTGGCGTTTCGAGCAGCTGATCAGCATGCAGTACACCAACTACGGGCCCTTTGAAAACAATGAGTTCCTGTGCGTGGTCTCCAAGGAGTGCGGTACGACGGCCGGCCGTGAGCTAGAGCTCAACGATCGGGCCAAGGTCCTGCAGCAGAAGGGATCGCGAATGTAAGCAAACCAGCCAGAGCTGTCTCTCTCACTCTCTTATTCGATGCGGGAACGATTGTACTTGTACATATCCGTGTACTTACCAGCGCTTCACGAGCAACGCACAATATATGTACCTAGATATATGCAGAGAACATGGAACTAGAACCTAGCTTAAGTTTAATGCCTTCCGTGTGGGTGCCACTGACACTTTGCCTCTCTCTCTCTCTCTCTTTAATTGCAGTCTTGGAATTTAAGCAGAATCCCTGAAAATTGAGAAAGCGAACTAACCATCAGCTAAAAGAATCCAGAAACCAGAAACCAATAACCCAACTCATCCCCCCACATACGCCACACAATCAGTCGATACAAAAACACAAAAATAGAGAAACACCAATCGGAAGCGCAGCCAAGGAAACTAGCCAAGCCACAGCCACAGCCACTGCACACAGCACAGCAGCAGCAGCAGCAGACAGCAGCAGCAGCCGCACCCATTACACCATCATCACCTACTGGATACACACCACACACGAGATCAGTTCAGGCTCCGATTATCATCCATCCCATCAGGATCAGAGACCGACCACACACACGCTTCAATTTGCATTCGAGACTAAGTTAACAGCTATTCACTGCGATTCTCTCTTTCGTGTGCGTGTGCGTGTGTAATGTGTAGAGTGTAGTGTATCGTGTGTAGTGTGTGTTGTGTGTTGTGTGTGAGTGTACCGTATGTGCGGGAGGGAGTGCATGCATGTGTTCAACCCGAGAGAGACGTGAGAACCAGACCACAACCAAGCTAGAAACCACCAGCCCCTGCCGTCGGCAGCCTGCAGTCTTGTCAGCTTTGAGCTTCGCTTTCAGCGTTCCAAAAGGATCCGATGCGCAGCTGCTCGGGGCATACAATAAGCTAGCTATACCATTTAACGGAACGTTTTTTGTAGGCTTAGGTCTTAGTAGTTTTTATCGTGTGCTTACAATAATCATAATCTAGACGCGATTCCCTTGGTTTAAGCCACATAACATACTTTCTCCCTGAGCTGCATTTACACATGTCCGAGATACTGGTCTAGTGCATCCATATCCCCATAATGCCCCCCCATATTGCTAATTGTAGTACGTGCGTGAGTGTGTGTTGTGTTCCGTGTTGTGTAGGCCCGGTTTTTAACCTACCTTGAGCTTTATTTAAGATTTAACAAAGCAAAAGCAGAAACAAAATATTTAAAATATCAAACTGAGAAAACAAAATTGAATCACGACTGAATTTATGTGAACTTGCACACTCAATGAGAAATGGAAGGAGGGAAGAAATACATTTTCGTAGATTTGGAGATGATGAAAAAAGTGTTGAGCGAATTACCTATCCGGCGACGTTTTGTACAGACACAAACAACACTGGCTTGATATATTTAGACGAGGTTATGATAAGTACATGAATGTATATAATTTTAAATAGATATTAATTTATACACGAAAAGAAAACGATAACGAAAATGAACAAGAAAAAGCAAAAGCAAAACGCAAAAAGAAAACGATAGCGAAATCGAACACGAAAACGGGGTAACCAGAACGTCGCCACCTACTCGTACTCGTACTCGTACTCTCGTACCCATTTTGTATCCATTTTGACTTATTTTACGTGCGATTATATAGATTATATACATATATATATATATATATATATATATATATTAACTAATATGCTTACAAGGATTGTTGTTTCGGGAGGAGAACCTTTACACTAGCAAGTAGAAGCGCAGCGCCCGAGTATTAGCAATACAAACCGAAGGGAAAGGAAAGGAAAATATACTGATACCGAAACCGAAACCAACAAAAGATTCAGATAACGCTAAGCTCCATGTAACTCTAACTGTAACCGTAACCCTAACCCTAACCCAAACAAGGATGTATTCACACCCCACACCCACTCCCCACTCACGTCTATAAACTCGACTCTCACACACACACACACACACACTCTCTAAGCCACTTATCCCCCAGACAAGGAGGATCGCATCTGGAGCGGATCCTCGATCGATTCCCCCTTCCCCCCTATAACAAACAATATTAATGTGTATGAATAAACATGGAACCCTTTTCTAAAAAACACTCCCATGCTGTTTCACTCCAAGAATGGCTTCAAAAAGGTTTGGTAACGGGATCAGCTTTAGGGACTTTAAATCGATATTTATCGATATATACTACTTTTCAAAGAGATAAATCAAAGCATACATAATATAAAAAAAGGTTTTATTTAAATTAATAAATTTTATTTCTCATATCCTGCAAGGGTAAAAGTCCAAATTATCACGTTAAGGTAGCCGGAGTATTGGATATGAAACTCTGCTCTAAACTTGACAAGAACACGCGGCAAACTTTGCCAAAACTTCAGATAAGGGAAACTCGTCTTAAATTTAAAAGTACTGAAAGCTTTAAAGAAGGATCCAAAAACTGCTTAGGGTCGATAGCAAGGACAATTTTTGCATAAAGTCTCGCCTAGTACACGTGGTTCTGTCACCTGCATTCAAGCTCAGTTTGCTGGAGCTTTAAAGGATATAAATATGAAGAAAATGCTTAGGTAACTTACGTTAGCAAGGACATGTGGGCAGGGAATTGTAAAAGCTATATAAAAGCAAGCTTTTAAAAGTAAATTTGAGCAATTTAAAATATTTTTGGCGCGACAAACCAGAGTTTATAGAGCTTAAACATTTTGTTGTAGAAAATGGGAGAGCAGACAATTTCGAGAAATTGTTAAGAAAAATGTTGGTGTTGTAACTAAATGGTTGTTGTAAATATGTTGTTGTTGTTGGCAACAACAAGATTGCAACCCTGGCATTAAGCAGTACATATTTATTAAATTCATGGTTTTATGCACCAGGCGCACAGAAGGCAGCAGAAGGTAAATGAGCATACATGAATTTAAAATATGACGTCATCGCACAAATCAGCGGCAGCGCATCGTCGCTCTTCTGCTTTCTGTTCGCCTGTTACTCAAAAAGGCAATTTAGTTAAAAGTTGGTCAAAAATTTCGTTGTTGTAGGGCAACAAGAAGCTGTAACTGCAATTTAGCGTACCAGGCGAACAGAAACCAGGAGAGCGACGATGCACCAATCTGCGCATCATCTTCGGTGACGTCATTGATACAGCTAGTGGTGGGAAAGAACGAAATAGACCAACGAATTGGCCGTTGCTCAGTTTCTTGTACCAGGCGCACAGAAACCAGGAGAACGACGATGCGCCGATCTGTGCGCTGACCAGTTAGTGGTGGCAGAAAAGCGATTGTTCGATCGCACAGTATTAATCGCCCATCTCTGGCACATGAGCGCCAGATTTAAAAAAACTTAACAGTTGGTTAAATTTCAACAGCTAGATTTGAAAATTGGCGCCATTTCCAGTCCTACAACAAAACATTTGTACAACAACAACATAGTTTCGTTTTAATTTAACGAAAACCACGTACAAATTGGCCGTTCCTCAATTTGGCGTACCAGGCGCACAGAAACCAGGAGAACGACGATCCGCCAATTTGTGCGCTGACACAGCTAGTGGTGGGAGAAAAGCGATTGTAATGATCGATCACTCAGAGTTAGTCGCCCGACTCCTGACCTATCTCTTTAATACACTTATGACTTCTCTATTATACCAGTTTTTATGTAAAATAATGACGAATTTATTGCTTCATTTAGTAGTTTTAACTACATGTTAGTCTGTGGATTTTAAAACTGGCGCTCATCAATGTTCCACACTTAAACATAAAGATGGTATTTTTCGATACAAATAATGCGGTCACACTGTCTTGTCTATATAAGAAGAAGCAATTGAGTCCTAGTCAAAACATTTAAGGAAATATTAGAAATACAAATAAAAAAATGAAATGAACTTAAAAAAACATGTTACACTAACGCCCCGGGATCAGCAGCCGTCGTCACCCAGTCCCCAGAAGTCAGAAATGGAGTACACATGGAGCAGCAGCTCACGAATGAAGAGGACCATGTGAGTGTCAGGTGCTGCTCGAGAATTGCGCCTTCCATTATCCATTTGTTATAATTTTAGTGTTTCATCTTTGGAGCCACCTAGTATGGAGCTGGACAGATTGGGTGCCTTGCAAGATTGCGGCTGACACGAACGCACGAGGTGGTACGGGCAGAAAGACAACGGATTATGCGCCTGGAGCGCCATTGAAGTGTATCCATAGCCATAAGGAGGATTGTGGATCAGACAGCGAGTTGGTTGCGACTTTGCACAAATGGGACGCCATTCGAGAGACGCCAATGTTCCCAATAGGCATCACAGCGAGCAGTCGCATCAACAATGCCAAGAGGAGGCTGGCCGTCTTTTCGGCAGGTTCCGATTTGCGCGTTGAAAGGGATACAGGAAGAGATCCCACCGCTCTCCATCTGCACAGTCTACTCTCAAGGAGTGACCATAGCGCCGACCTGCTGCGGAAACGCCCACAGGCAACGGCAGGCCGACCAATGTGGACATCTGGACAACAAGGGCATATGGCCGCAGCCTTGTACATAGTAATTTAGCTCCACAAACGGCACAAATCCGATGTCATCTGGTTGTCCTGAGCAGGTAAGGACGAATTTTGTGGTTTTCTGTCTTTTAACCTGATTACCTTTAATTTCTTTTAAGGCTGTGCAAAAAAGCGCCAATGGCAGCAGTTCCTCCTGCCAGATTCAACTGAGTTGTGGCACTGGAATTGGGGCACCTCCGTACTTGCTCGTCCCGCCGGCCCACAGGATGCCTTGGACACTGTTGGCGCGTGTCATAATTCAGGTGAGCATGGCGCATGGATTATTTGGGGAGACTCCGTATTAATTTTTGATCCCTAGGGAAGGAGCGCTTTCGTTTGGACCCGTTTCTTACCAAAGTTTTGGAGGCATACAAGTTTGGAGACTTCAATATTGAATTCCGAATGCCAGCAGCAAATTATAAAATATTTTGTCTGTCAGTGCAGTATATTAAATAAATTTTTTGATTTAAAACTTGGCTTTTGTAATTTATCGTCAATGTCATTGGGTCGGTTGTGGCCCGTCGTTCAATGAAATCGACCAACGAATTTGCCTTTCCTCAGTTTCGTTTACCAGGCGAACAGAACCCAGGAGAGCGACGATGCACCAATCTGCGCATCATCTGTTATGACGTCATTGATACGGCTCTGTTGATCGTGGTGGGAAAGAACGAAATAGACTAACGAATTGGCCGTTCCTCAGTTTCTTGTACCAGGCGCACAGAAACCAGGAGAACGACGATTCGCCAATCTGTGCGCTGACACAGTTAGTGGTGGGAGAAAAGCGATTGTAATGTTCGATTGCACAGAGTTAGTCAGCCGCCTACTGCCACATGAGCGCCAGATTTAAAAAATTAGGCGGTTGGTTAAATTTGAACAGCTAGAATTTAAAATTGGCGCCATTTTAAGTGTTACAACAATAACATTTGTGCAACAACAACATAATTTTGTTTTGATTCAACGAAATCGACCAACGAATTGGCCGTTCCTTACTTTCTAGTACCAGGCGAACAGCAAGCAAGAGAGCGACGATACGCTGATCTGTGCGCTGACGTCATCGAAACAGTTAGTGGTGGGAGAGAAGCTCTTGTAATATTCGATAACACAGAGTAAATCGATCTTCAACTGTCTGCCGAGCGCCAAATTTGAAAAATGAGGCAGTTGACGAATATACATATGTTTTATTATTTAAATAAATATGTATTTTATTTTCATACAGTTTCTTGTACTAACAAATAGGTAAGCTAAGGTAAGCTAGGAACATGATTGACTCAACTCCATCTCCTGGTAATTCTGGTAATCCGGATTCGAGCTGAGCCTTTCGAGCATTTCCACCTCACGTGGGGCGGTTGAGTATTGATTAGAATTCGCGACATTGCGAATTTATGCAAAGTACGAGCGTGGCCTCATGTGATATTCATAGGCGAGAGCAGGCGGTCAGAAGGAGGCGTGGCAACTAACCTTCGGTTGTTGGCCCTTATCACGACTGCGCAGCCAGGCGGCGGAGGCGAAGGCGGATGCGGAGGCGGAGGCGGAGGTACAGGAGGAGCAAGTGACACGCTCTTGGCTTTTATAGATTCCGCCGGCGCAGTCGGGCGGGCCATGCACGCACGCACACATACATAACATACATATATCGATATATGGGCGCATTAAAATTTAACGGCAATCGCAAGGCACCCCCCCCCAAGCTGCCCAATCCAGCCGCCTCTGCACTAAAGTGGAACCGGAGCCAGGACACGTGCGCATTTATGCTTATTCTAAACAAAGGAATAAAAACTTTGTCGCCGCGCACATGAGACCAACGCCGCCACCGCCGCCGCAGCAGGACGAAACTTTTATTTTTCTTTTTTTGTCCGCAGTCGCGGAAAACAGGACATTAGTGCGTTGCTGGCCCTGTCCAAACGATCACACTGGACGAAAAAAATGCAAGGACCTGCAAGTAGAGAAAAGTGTGGGTTTTATTTAAAGAGTGAATAATGAAAAGGATAAGAATATAGAATAAGCTTAATAAGAAATACATTAAATCCTATATATTAATAAACAATACAAACAACTAAAAACTAAATAATAATAGCTGAAACCCTCGCTTTTTCTTCGCACTCTCTCTTCAAAATACATATTTTCCTGCAGTGTTGCCTGTATCCTGTTCCTGTTCCTCTCCTGGCCAGGAGTTGGCCTCGGGGAGGGCTCGTAAAGGCGCTGCCCTGGCACGGCAAGGAGCGCATCGAGCCTAAGCGAAATTTCATTGGTTTTTATGGCTTTCACTTTTCTTTCAGCGACTTCGGCCTCGGCTCTGCTCGTCTTGAGACTGCTGCCTGCTCCACTCGAACTCCTGCTCCAGCTCCTGCTCCAACTCCAACTCCAACTCCAGCTTCCCCTGGCCGTGTCAGGAGCAGCTCTCAACGACATTGACAGTGCCAGTAGCTGACGCGGAGGCTGAGGCAGCATCGCCATCTTTGCATTGCCACCCCTTCGGTGGCAACGTCCCCTTCCCCACCTTGTGGGGGCAGACGTGTCGCCTCGCGTACGTCCTTCAACCCATTCAGCAGTCGGCATTCAGCACCCCCAGCAGACACCCCCAGTTCGCTTTTGAATAGTGCAGGAAAGTGCATACTCCACAGCTCCAGCTCCTGCTCCAGCTCCTTCTGAGCCGCCCCCGGACAGGAGCCACCACCGTTTCACTTTCGTTGCAGCTTACCCAGCACAACCACTGCATCCCCTTGCATCCCCTGCAGCCCCTGCTGTTATCCTGTTATCCTGCAGCAGCCCCCCTCTTGCTTTTACACCTGCCAGGGAGGGTCTGGTGGTTGCTGCTGCTGCTGCTGCTGCTGCCTTGGTGGTGCAACTAAAGCCACGGCCAAGCCGAGGATTCTATGTCAACATGACAGGAGTCTCGGTCTCGGCCTCGGCTGCATCCTCCGGGGGTGGAATCTCCGGCAAAGGGTTAGAAACCGTCTCGCTTTCGTTTTGTCTCGTGCCCGTCTAGTGCATCTAACTGTGCAAGTCCTCCTCTTTCCCGGCGTATCCTCGCCAGGCGGCAGGTGGGAATGGGGGCGCAGGCCTTTGTGCGCCTCAAGTGCATGTCGTCAGCGCCGACGACGCCGTGTTAAGTGCTCCCAAACAAAGCGGCATCCCCTCCTCGAGCGAGGGTGTGTGTGTGTGTTTGTGTGTGGCTCTGGGATGGGGCACTAGTGGTGGAGGTGGCGCTGGAGCAGGAGCAGGAGCAGGAGCAGGAGCAGGAGTGGGGTGTACGTGACGCGTGATTTCTGTGCAATTTAACCCCATTTTCAGCAGGAACAGCTGCAGCGGCGAGTAGGCGGACCCTTGCACTGATGACGCACACTTCCTGCGAAAAAACTCAACCTAAGCCCGCTGCCAACCCCCCGAAAAAACCGTCAGCCAGCCTCCAGGCCTCTAACCCCGCTAACCCCGCTAACCTCTCGACCCCCCCGTAACCCCTTTTCGACGCCTCTCCAAGGTGCTGCTGGCAAATTGGGCAGCCGGATTAGGCGGTGCTCCACCCCCCCGTCACACATCGTTTTCTCTGTCTGTCTGTCCTTTAATTGCGATTCCGGAGAGCTATTCCAGCGCCTGGCTCCTTGTTTTCAAGGCAATCTACATAAGAGGGATAAACCCAGCTGGGATTATGAGTAAAGGTTTAAGGTAAAAGGAAGAGCTAAGCTAGGTTTATGAATTTGGAAAGCTAAGAGAATATTTTGGTTTTTATTTATTTATTTTAAACTATCTACTTAACTTGTTACTGTCTTAACATACTCTACTGTCTTTTAGGCTTGACTTTAATTAAATCACAAATTATTAAATTGTTTAAACCGATAAAACCGATTTCTTTTACAAGTTACATAATTCTACAAAATGTTATAGTTTAAATTAATTAGGCAGATTTATAAATCTAATACAAACTAGCACTGGAATGCTTCTAGAATCAAAATAAATGTATTTTCAGCTTATTAATGTTTATTTTACACTTTGAATTGTTCAATATGAGATCATAATTTCAAAATATCGATAAATATCGATTTAAAAAGCCTAAAAGGCTCAAATGTGCGCCTATTTTTGGTGACATGCGGATTTATTAGCCAAAGAAAAACTAACACAGAAACGCTTTTCGAATTTGAATTGATGCTTTATTATATATAAAGTTATGCTTATTTTTGAAACTGGGATTTGCCACCGAAAATTAGATCGATAATTATCGATTTAATATCACATATCTTCCAATTTCCGTTTAAAATCTTTATTGATTAATAATAAAATAATACAAAAAAAATCTATCAACAATTTCAATCAATTTGTAAACTTTTTAAAATAGGTTTACATCATTAATGTCTTAGGTGAGGCATTTCGTGAGGCTCTTGCTGGCTCAGACAGGACTCAGGAGCAGGCCTATGACTAGGACTTGGACTAAGTAAAACGAGTAAAGTGAAAAAGAGGAGAAACAAGGGAAGCTTGGCTCGTACGCCTAAGTAATTTGTATAGGCCACGAGGGAATGGGCCCGGCTGCCTGGCAAGCCAAGCTAATGAATGTCGAAATACGTAAACAACTTCAGATGCAAGCCCCGGACAACTTATGGGGTGACAAAAGGGGTGACAAGGCAGCCAGTGACATACAGGTGGTGGTGTGAGGTCAAGCTGCAGCAGAACGCAAACGAAAACGAAAAGTTTGAGATGCTATTGAAGTCGTCTCCCCAGGAGGAGCTGGTAGCTGGGATCGGGGTCTCAGGGAAAGTGAAAATGAAGGCAGTTGCCTGATGGGAGGTAGCCGCCTTTTGTGTTCTCCTGTGTTCGTCCTTTTGTGCTCTGCCTGCACTTGTGCACATGTGTCGCCTCTCCCCTCTTTGGCTTGGGGGGTGGCTTGGGGGGTGGTAGTCTCTAGTCTCTGCACTGCACTTGAACTACACAAACTGCCTAAGGAAGGAGGGGGTTATGCCACCAGACAAGGTGGCTATGTGTGTGTGGCACACGTGTTAAGGGATGCAGCTGGCTAGCTAGTCGTCAGGATGCAGTGTCGTTAGGGGTTTCTTTGCCGCTCTAAATCTGTCTGTGTGTGTGTCATCTGTGGCACCCCATTCCCGATTCCGATTCCAGGACTCTCTGCTTAGGCAAACCTCCCGCAGCGACTGGCCGCGGGCGGTGTGCGGATGATGATGATGTTGCAGCGCTCTATTTGCATATTCATATTCACATATATCTATATATATATCTGTAGATGTATGTACATTTATGCCTATGTATATTTGCGTTGTGTAATGAGGAGACTGTACTGTACTCTAAACCCACACCCACCTGCTAAATGCGTGCGTATTAGTGGGGGTCCTGTGTGTTCAAGTCCCTTTTTTCCTCTTTTTTTGGGGAGTTTTCATTAGAAACTTTTTTTTTTTTGCCAACATCATTCTCAGTCAAAACAAAAAGGGTTCGCCGCCTCAGCCTCCGTTACCCTGGCCCTTCCTGTTACTCCCTTTCCCCCCTCACTATGTACAGTCCGTACCTAATAGTATGTACAGTGGCGGCGGTCATCGGGGCGAATGAGAGATAAACGCGAACGGCGATTTAGATATTTTAGACATGCGTGGCCACTGCCGCCGTAGCAGCAGCACCCGAGGTCTGTCGCTGACATGTTTGGTGTCCAACTGACCCTTCATGAATCTCCCCCCTTTCCCCACATTCCCTCCCCCACGTAACCCTGGACAACTAAGCACGCTTAATTAGAAAGTAGCTGTGGTCGCGGACCGGGGAAGGGGAGGTGCCTTCCTTCGCGCGTCCGCTCATTTTTCAAACTGACCCTGCCTTTTCCCTTTTTTTTTTTTTTTGTGTTTCTGCTCATTACATGACTTGCCTCGGGATTGGGTTCCAGTTTGGAGTTCGGGCTGGGATTGGGATTGGGGGTGGCTGCTGGCCAGCACACACAGCGTTTATATATATATATACAAATATATACAAATATATACAAATATATACAAATATATATAATATGAATATTCGCATGTTGAATTAATCACTTGGGCTTTTGGGCTATGTGTGTGTGCTTTCTTTCTGTTTTTTTTTTCCGGGGCTTTCCTAGTGCCAACCCTGCCATCGCCACCACCTCCCCCTCCCCCGGGGCACTAGCGACCCTCGCATTTGACGCGGTCGCCACTCTCTCTCTAGGCATATATTTTGGCGACCCATCTCCCCGGATTCTCCCCCATCTCATTACTATATGACGGCGGCGGCGGCAGATCGATAAAAAGTTGGTCCACCGCCGCCGCAATCGTCGACATGTGTGAAATGCGCACATTAAATAAAAAACGCGCCAAAAACAACAGCAACAAAACAAAACAAAAAAACACCAAAATAAAAGAGTTAAAATTAAAGGGTTGCCACCTGGACCACCCTGGACCACCCTGGACCCCCCCGCTCTCATATCAGTGGCGATATATATTCCCCCAAATCCAAAGACCCAAACCGCCGCCACACGTTTTAGATAAGGTGACTAGCGGCGATTGTTTGTTTGGGAATTTGAAGGCACAAGTTTTTTTTATGGAAACGATTAACAACGGTAAATGGGCAAGTGGAAGGCATTGCTGCTATGGGGTTGCCAGATGGATTTCGGGGAACGGGAATGGTCAGCAGCGACAGGGTTGAATCTTTTTGGTCGCTGGTGCTGACTGTACTTTGTTGCAACCGAAACAAAACTATGCCCAGAAAAGCAAAGCCCAAAGCGCAAAGCGCCACCAGTTTTTTTTTCGGTACAAAAGCCGGAAAACGCTTTTTAATCATTCGGGCAGCTCCAGGCAGCGCCCAGCGAGTGAGAGAAGATGAAAGCGGCGACTAAAATCAAAGACACATCCTTGCATCAAAGTTGGATTTTAATATCCAGGCTGCAGTTGCATCCGAAATGCAGTTGCGACTGCGACTGGAACGGGGACGGGAACGGGGACTGGGACTGTGTCGCTTTGAGCTTGTCGCCTGTCAGCCAGCCACACGAGCTGCAAAGCGTCTAACATGATTTTAATTACGACGACAAAGCCTGCGAGCTGCCTGCCAGGAAGCTAGGAAACTGGCCAAGTGGAGCACTCGACTTCGCCTGGAGCTAACTCGCTCAGTTTTTGTGGTTTTTTTTTTAACACATTTAGATTGAGTTCTTCGCCAAAAAGAGGGGACCTAGGCTCCCATTAAGTTGGTATGTGTTGGCTGGTGTTCCTTAAAAAGAAAACATAAATCATCTTCTTCGGAAGGGAACACACATTGTTGTATCTTTCCCTTTTACCTAGCCCCCAAAAAATAGGTAGTTTTTGTGGCAAACTGAGCCCCGTAAACTACGAGGGTCACTGGCTCTTCTATCCTTTTGTGTGAAACTATTAAAAAAGCCCATCCGGATTGTTGCTCACTCCTCCAGCAATTATTATAATGAAATAGAAGCAAAATATGTTCCAATGTTATTCTAAAGAAACAAATATGGAGTTTCTTGGGAATAACATTGGAATTTACTCTTTAAATAAACGTTTATTTACGAGTATATGTAGTTAAGTTAGGAATTTATCAGTTGACAAGCAAATAAATAAATAAATAAGATTTCGGAATGTAAAATGTCATTAAATATAATTAATGCTCATTAAAAACGTTGTTTACCTTCGGTTAATATTTATCTGAAAGATTTTTAACAATTTTAAAGTCAACATTTTATTGTTATCAAAAATGTGTGACTTTGTATTATAGTGGTCATTACAACGGTTACTAAAAGGGTAACTTTCAAAGGTCACACACCTTTTTTTTACCCTTTTAAATTTTCGAATAGGAAAATAATAAAATTCTACATACGATCTGCTTGCCACACTTTGTAACAGCGAAGTTATTTTTAGCTAACACAGACTGGTCACACTGTCAATCGAAGGTTTAACTATACAAGGAGGTGGTACTGTACTTTTTTGGGAAAGGTATCCTATTATGCGTTTATTTACTACAAATTTCTTTCCAGCGATTGATTCCGAAAATGTTTGTCAACCTCATGCAAGTTATATTCGCATTCTTGACGATACTCCCAAAAACATAAACTGAATCTCACAATAAATTCTCTTACTATTAAATACCTAATAATATAAATACAAAAAAACTTTTTAAATGAATAGTTCAGGGACAAATAACAGCTTCTTGCCTTGTGTTTAAGCTCAGAACCATTTGTAATAACAATAAAAAACCATCAACATATTATATGCCCACTAATAATGATTTTCTTTGGGTGTTTAAACGGTTTCCCAGCACTATTTGAATATTATTTTTAAGCTCTTGAACTTGGCATAAAATTGTATTCGAAAATATAAATAGAAAGCGAAGCTAAAAGGAAACTCTCTAGTTCACTAAGGCTTGTACATTGCAGGCAAGGTCGGAAGAGATAGAAAAAACCAGCTGAGTGCTTCATTCGATTCCAAAATCTTCTTGCAAGCTCTGAATATATCATAATAACAAATAATAATAAAAACAAATAATAATCCTTTAAAATCGGAGCTTCTTCCTTCCCCAACAAAATATGTGATCAATTCGTATTACCTTTTCCGCTTCCGATTCGAAACTTTCTCCGCTGATCTGATGCCAGGATCCCAACATCCTCTATTGGGAATAAATCCTCCTGCTCCGTACACCCTCTATTTGCATCAAGGACTCTGATACATTTTCGCGTTCGATGTCCATGTCCATGGCAATTTCGTTGTCGATGTGTCGCTGTCGCTGTTGCTGCCGCTGCCGCTGCTGTTGTTGTGGTGCTCCCAATCCCGGTCCAAAGCTGCGGTGATGGAGACGGAGATGGGGTTGGGATTGGGATTGGGACCGACAGCGTTGGGGGGGGGGGTGAGCTGGTGTCGCACGTAATGCGGGCGCGCTTCGTTTTATTTTTGAACATTTTTCGGCCGCCAAAAAAGTAAACGAAAACTGTGCGCGCTGCAGGAATAAAAAAAAAAAATGCAAAAAAATAAATAAAATCAAAAAAAAGGGGGGGGGGAAAAAGCACACACACAGAGAGAGGGAGTGACGCAGGGCAGTACATACGAGGTCCAGGCATAGTTGTGTGCGTGCGAGTGTGTGTNGAGGGGGAAGTGTGTGTGTATATAGAGGCGCATAGGCTCGTGTGTGCGTGAGAGGAGCAGGAGCAGGAGCAGGAGCTGAAGCTGTCGAAAAATAAATCGAAAAGGCAACACGTCATTGGTGGCATGTGCATAATCAAGCTCGTCCGTGGTCCTTGGTCCCTGGTCCCTGGTCCCTGGTCCTTGGTCCTTGGTACGTGGTACGTGGTCGCTGGTCCCTGATTCTGGCGTAGGCATAGGCTTGCGCGTTGCAAGTTGCAGTTGGTTGCAACTCTGGCAAAAGTGCGTGGCAAATGAGCAAAAAAAAAAAAAAAAGGCCACGCCCGCCATCTCCTACTCATCCTGCGCCCCGCCTTTTAGCCCTTTTTTCTCTATGTGTGTGTGTGTGAGGGGGAAGGGGGTCATGTGTGTGTTGTTTTTGTTTTTTGAGTTTTTTTTGGGTGGCGATTTTCCCTCTATTTTTTTTTGCTCGCTTTTCTTTTTGTTTTTTTTGTGTTTTTCTCTCTTTTTTTTTTGATTATATTTCCTGCACAATTTTAATGGATTTTTTCGTGTGTACGGTGGGAGGGGGGGAGTGAGGGAGGATGTGTGTGTTGGATGTTTTACTTCCTGGGCAGTTGTTGTTGTTTTTGTTGTTGCTGCTGCTGCTGCCGCCGCTGCTCATCGTGATGAGCATTTTTTTGTGTTCCAAGCAGATAATTACATTTAAATAAAATAAAAATTTCATGTGCCCCCACCCACACACACACACCCCCGAGAGTCCAGTCCAGTCCAGTCCCGGTCCCGGTCCCGGTCCGGAGGTCCTGCTCTGAAAGGGGTTGAGATGATAGCGAGAGAGAGAACGAAAGGGGGTCCGCTTTTTGTTGGCATGTTGTTTTATAATTCATTTCTCCGCGTTGTTTGACTTACTCCGCCATGGAGGTGCCATGTCCTGGCGCTGCTACTGCTACTGAGTCCTGCTGCCTGCTGCCTGCTGCCTGATCCCTGGACCCCTCTCTCACTCTCCTAAGAGGCCATGTTGTCACTGGGCCGCAAATTGCGCCGCATGACGCTGTATGCTCTCTGGCCAGAGGAGCAGGGAGTAGGAACAGAAGCTGCAGCTTGAGGCTCAGGAGGAGCAGGAGGAGCAGGAGGAGCAGGAAAAGCAGGAGAAGCAGGAGTGGCTGCCCTGGCCCTTGGAGTGGCCCAATAGACAAGTCATTCGCCTCGCGCTTTGTTTGGCGAGTCCAAACTGCAGTCAAGCCGTTTGTGTAAAGGCTAATTGCCGGTCCACTTGGTCCTCCTTTTCCCCGATTCTAAGAGTGTTGCTGTGATCCCAGGCTGCCTGATGGGAATGGGAATGGGTGCTGGGTCCAGGTGACACAGGACACACACACGACAGGAAGCTGCAAAATTGAATTGTTGCCGAATTTTTAAAGGCGAAAAGGCCGAAAAAAGCGACGATTGCAACCTTCCAGTGGCAGTGGTGGCAATGGCCTTGCTGTGTGCGAGGGGTGTGTGTGTATGGGGTGTGGGGGTCTGGGTGTGGGTGTCGGTGTGTGTGCCGCAATAAGAAGGCAAAGAGTGCGTCAGACGCCTCTGTGTCTGTCTGTCTCAGCCCCATCATCATCTGCAAGGCCATGCAAAAGGGGGCTCCATCTCCATCTCCACCTCCAACTCCATCGCCATCTCCACTTTTTGTTTGTTGCTTTTCGACACTTCAAGGCCAAACGGACAGAGAAGTTGGCCAACTTCTGGGCGTTGAGTTCGTTTTGTTCCAAGGAACAGGGACCACACCAGACACTGGGCCAACGGCAGTCTCCTCCGCCTCCTCCTCCTCCTGAAGAGTGACACATTTTTTGGGGGCAATCGATAAGGCCCGAGGTGGAGGTGGAGGACGAAGAGGTGTCTCTCTCTCGACCGGCCTTGACCCCTGAGACCCTTTATGGCTTACGGTTTGAAGTTGGTTATTTTGGGACTCGCCTCGAACAGAGACCCAATCCTCCTGGCGCACAGCTACAACTCCTACTGCTGGCTAGCTCTTTGTCTTCGAATCGCCGTAATGTATCCTGTCATCAGGCCGTTATCCTTCCGCTCGCCACACCTGCACCTGCAGCACCACTTGCTCCTCCATCCCTTTGTTCCCCGCTGAGCCACCTGAATTGGGTCTTTGGGAGACGCCTCGTCCTCGTCGTCCTCGTCCTGCAATTGCCATTTCCCCCTCGCTGAAGGAGGCGAGACGAGGCCCCTTTGTTCGCCTCGCAATTAAATTAAAGTCCTTTGTTAGCCCGAACCGGGTGTTTGGCATTATGAGTAATTACACACTTCTGCGACAGTTCCCGGGGAATCACAAAGCCCCGTCGTCCTTAGTGCCGGAAGGCGCACAACTGTACTCAATGTGGTCCCTGGAACCTAGCTGCTATCTCCTCTTAGTTATCTGCACTCGGAGGTCCATTGGGGTTTGCCATTACCGCATCTATATAGGTACAAGAACCAGACAATTATTAACTATAAATAAATATATATATTTGTATATATAGGAATCCAAAGAAAGTAAACTGCCGGCATTAGTGCAGGAGATAAACCCTTAACCTGTCATAGATACCAAGTAAATTACTAGGAAAAAACATCATTTGGTTACTTCAAAACCTATCAGCTCATAAATCGCATATATAGTTATATTTTACAAGTTGCAACATTAAAATAAATGTTAGATTTCTAAATTTAAGATGCAGATGTACAAATTTATAAAAAATGTAATATAATTATAATTAATACAAATTTATAAAAACTAACCCAGACACGCTTTCCAAATAGAGTTTAATGATTTTTAGGCTTAGTTATATCTCTGTTTCACTTTGATTTGTCCAAAAATTAATCAAGTATATAATAATATCACAATATAATAAAAATATCGATTTAAACCCTAAAATACTCCTATATGAGCCCTTTTTGTTGGAAATTCTTTGTCAACAAGCCAATTTATGCATATTTCTAAAATCCTAATTCAAATCTTGAGTTGTTTAATTAGAAACTAACACAGAAAAGCTTTGCAAATTGAAACGAAAACGATTTTAACTTAGTTACGTTCATTATAACTTTTGCAGTGTATTATAATTAAACTCCTTAATTTGCAATCTAGCAAAGGAGTCAATGTTTTATACGTTAATAATTATATTTCGGCTTTGCAATTAAAGATTTTCTTTTTTGTTTTAATCTAAAGTGATTGCCTAAGCTCTAAACTCTAAAAATATTACTTGAGCATCTTTACACTGGATCTGAATAATGGATAAACCGAAGGAGGAGTTTCTAATACTGAAACTGTGCAAATCGTAATAAAAGTCTTGCCAAATACCAATATACTGAACTCGAAAACACAAATAACTTTGCACTTGAAGGAATCAAACAAGTCAGCGGTGGAAAGAAAAAGGATAACTCTTTTCTCTATGGCAAGACTCTACTGTCAAGACATCCTATTTAGAGAGAGAGAGAGAGAATCTAGAAAAATCAAGATAAGCTATGTATATTCACCTTTTAATATTATATAACTAAATTAAATAATATAACTAAAATTATATAGTTGATTAAGAAACCAGGAATCCATTTGATATAGGGTAGGATAGCTATATTCTTTTATTTGGAATGCGTAGAGGTTAGACAAGAGACCAAGAGAATTTCAGGGATTAATCTTTAGGCATCGACTATCCCATGAGTAATGGACATACCCGCTAACTCTTGATGAAGTTGGTCAGGCAAGGGCAGCAAATATAACGGAAAGAGCAGTGAGAGCTGAAGGAACCACTAAGCGCCCATCAGGGAAGTTGGGGCTCTAACAAGAATATGCTGAGGCAGCTACTCAGTTAATAATTACGTTTACAAGTAGACAGTAGAATATATCCATTATATTATAAACAAAGAAATAGAGGTAGCTCCTGGGGGACAAGACAAGACTTCTTAGATTGTTGGTTGAAGAACAGGCCCGGATTCGGACAACTAAATGAATTAAAAATGGCATGGCACCTCTCTTCCCTGGTGCCTGGCTCCAGGTTCCTCCTGCCCGAGTAGCTAGTGGCTGCTGGATGCCTCCGACTCTCCTTGGAGGGCAATGAGCAAGTTGGGCCAGGGGAACTAAGCTTGTTAGCAACTTGGCAGAGGCAGCCACACGCACTGCCGCACTGCCGCACTGCCACAACCCGCAACCCGCAACCCGTCACCCAATCCCCTAGAGGGAACGCGCGGCACATATGCATGTATTATTGTGAATATTATTATGCATATTTTATTTCGGTTTTTTTTTGGGCCGCGCTTTTCCTTGGCTTTTCTTTCACGTTTCTTCCTCATTTTTTTTTTGTCTTTCTTTTTCATGGGGGGCTTTTTTCTTAATTTTTAGCTTGGCTTTTCTTTTCGGTTCTCTTGCAGTTTTCTTGCAGTTTTCTTTCGGCTTTCTTGCAGCTTCTTATTTTCTTGCACTTGCCGCTAAAAATAGTTGCTGTTGCTGTTATTGTTGTGCTTTCGGGCTGCTGCGTTTTCTTTCAATTTCCCGCGCACTTGTTTCGCCTCAACTCCCTCTCCTCCTCCCACTGCCTCCCTCATTTTCCCCCCACGCCCTGGAGTTTTCCACGCTCTCTCATATGTGCTTGTAAAGTTTTTACTTCGTTAGCATAATGAGAAACCGCGTGTTCATATCCCCATTCCAACAAACTCAGTATCCGCAGCTTTCCCCACCTCTCTGGAGCGTTCTGTTCCCACGCGAGCAGCCATATTCTTGGCCGAAGTTGATTGTGCGCCTTCCCCACACATGCGCCAGTATTTTGCACGCTGCCAGAGCCGGGTGCTCCTCCTCCAGCTCCTCCAGTTCCTCCTGCTCCTGCGGAACACACAGCAAATTCTATTTAAATTGTGTACAACATTATTAGAAAGTTTTCTGAAGCTGGGAGCTGGGAGCTTGGGAGCATGGGAGCTTGGGTGCTGGGATCCGGTGCTGTTGGAAAGTTGCAAAAGAACGCGCCCGGGTAAAAAGTGAGCATAGAGAGAAAAAGTCGAGAAACGAAATTTTTAATTTGCCTCGCGGCTGGCGAAGAAGCACACGCGTAACCACACACACACACCACACACCCTCACACACACCACACACACAAGAGTGTCCTGACAACGTCCTCCACCCCAACATAACCCACTTTGCTCTTACCTCACCCACTGTCCCACCCCTTGCCCAGACTTAGTCCAACGGAGCGAAACCGCACAATTGTTTTTCCCGCCAGCTAGCGATTTTTATTCGCTCCTCAAAGGCCGCGGCCAGAAAATATACCAGGACGAAGGCTCCAGGATCTCCTGCTGCCAGATCTCTGCCCAAAGATGAGGAGCAGCCATCAGGCCATCATCCATCAGCCATCAGGCATCAGGCATCAGGCATCAGGCCACGTCTCTGGCGATTCTCGGGCTCCGACTTTAATGAGCCAAACTTTTCAGCAATTCGGTTCTTCTTACAGTCTTTCTTTCAGTATATCCTAGGTGCACGGAGAGAAAAGCTAGCTATTCTTATTATTTTATATTTATTTAAATAAATCAATTAAAAGGAAAGTATATTAATTTATAAAAGTATATATAAAGTCTCTAGACTTGCCACAAACATAAGGGAATTCGCTTTCATAGCAGTCTTGTTTATGCCCTTTTTTTGGTGTTGTGTAATTTCTTCAAAACAATTTTAAAATAAACTTAATCTACGTTTAACTTATACAAATTTTATTCTAAAATTTAGTAGCTCTATTGCTTTTAGTCTCTGAGATCTGAGATGTTTTCTATAAACAAACACAACGGACAAACGGACAAACGGACAACAGTACAAGCCCAAATCGACTTGAGTTCAAATAGAGCTTAGAAATACAATGATTTGGTAGATCTAGCTCTTGAAAACTCCATGATCTAAGTACATAAACGGACAAACCAATCAACGGACAGACGGACAGACGGACAAACGGACAAACGGACAAATAATTAAAATCGGTACACATTTCTTGCTGTGTTTCTTGAAAAAGGGGGATTTTTGTGGAGGGATATGTGAGATTCGGAAGGAATTAAAACCGCAAATGTTGCTGCGACATTAGTAGAAATGTGTGTGGGGGGGTGTGGGTGTGCGGTGTGTGTGTGTGTGTGTCGTTTTTTATGGGGTTAGCGCGCCGCACACACACAAAAAGAATTCTTAACAAACTTTTCATATGCTTGTTGTGCTCCTCCAGCCCATCCTCCTTGATCCCAGGGACACCAGGCTGCGTAGGCAACAGGCCCACCTCCTTCTCCTCCTTGTGCTGGAGCTCCAAAAAAGTTAAGCAGAGGCGGAGGAGGAGCAGGAGGAGGAGGAGCAGGAGCAGGAGGAGGACTTCTTAAGCATATTTCATTACATGTGCCACTTGCCGGGGCTTCCCTCGGCAACGTCTCCGTCTCCGTCTCAGATGTCAGCCAAGATCGTTCGTGCCCATCATCAGCCAGTTCCTTCTCCCTGACAAAGGAGCCCATCAGGCAGCTCCTCCACCTCTCCAGCTACAGCTCCAGCTACAGCTACAGCTTCAGCTTCAGCTTCAGCTCGAGCTCCTTACCACCCACCCTGCCCTGCCCTGTGCTCTGTGAAAAAATTAACCGCACGCTCGCAGTCAGCTAATTTAACCCTGAAAATCCTTGGCACACACACGCACCGTTGGGGGCTTCCTCCTTCGTCTTTGGATTCCTCCGAATCCCCCGAATGCCTTCGCCGGGTAAGCGGGAATTAAGCTCCTCTCGACGACTGCCTTGTTTCCTGCTCATGATTATTTTGAAATTAATTTAAACTGTCGCTCTTGATGAGTGCCCGCCCCCTCCCTCCCTCGATCTCCCCTCGGGGATGCACTAAGCAACATAGATCGCAACCCCTTTCGGTTTTGCGGCACCCACCGACCATTGGCTCCGAGAGCTCGGCTTCTAAGCGGGGACTCCCCCACTCATGTGTATGCAAATCATCACACAGGCACAGGCACAGGCCGGGCCTATCACGCAAACTAAACACACTCGTGGCCAACCACGAGAGCCAGAGCCAGAGCCAGGCACTAGTTCAAAGGGGGGGAGCGGCGGCAGCAGGTCCTGCACTATTCGGCAACGAGAGCAGCAACGACGACGAGGACGACACGCATTTAGGTCAGGCTAGGAGCGTAGGCGAGGAGCGAGGAGCGAGGAGCTGACAGCGAGCTCTAAGCATGTGCAAGGCTCCCATTGGCCTGGGCGCACAGGCCAATCACACTATCGCAAAATAATTTAAACAAATCTAGGACAGGACTCGCCCCCCCCCCTTCGTCCCTGACGCACCCGCTGGGAGTCCTGCGGTCGGAGCCGACGCAGAAACAGAAACGACGAGTGCAGAGCCGAGCACGAGCCTCGTCTGGATGGCGGTAGGAGGAGGAGGAGGCGGCGGCAGTCAGGATGTGGCTGATGGAAGAGCACGACCAGCACACAGCACACAGCACACACACATGGCTGGCGGGCACAACTATGCCAGGCGGAATAGAGCAGAGGCGCCCAGGCAGCGAGAGCGAGAGCGAGAGCGAGCAGCGACAGCAAGGACGATTTGCTAACCGAAGGACAAGCACCGACCTCCGCCCCCCCCTCGCGCTGATTAGAGAGGCTAAAAAGCAAAGCGCACACACACTGAACGGGGGAGCCGAGGACCCCGAACGTGTGTCCCGAACAGCCAGCGAGTGCCGACGAGGACAACGACGACGACGACTACGATGAGTGTGTGTGCGGATGCAACGATTTGAAAGGCTTCTAAGTCTCGCTGCCAGCTTTGATTGGCCACCGAGTCCTGCGAACTAATGCAGGCCATGACCCCCATCCGCCCCATAGCCCCACTAGCCATAGTCACTCCTCTCCTTAGTGTCTCTCTCTCTCGTTCTCGCTCTAGGCTCGTCCTGGGGAGCCTAAATTCATAAGCATGCCATGCATGCCCGTCGATAAAGACCACGAAATTAGCACTAAACGGAAAGCAGATGCTGCAGATAGTCCTGCTGGCTGCAAGGCAGAGACAGAGGCAAGGCCTGTCTCCTTGGCAATATGCGTAAAATGTATTTATGATAATGCCAGAGAGAATTACGTTAATGTTAATGCAAAACTGTTACGACAAACAAGAACAATACGAGAAAATGATGATGCTGCGAGGAAGCAGGAGCAAGAGCTGAAGCAGGAGCAGGAGGAGGAGCTGGGGCTGGGGTGGCACACACATAACGTTATCATAAAAGCAGATAAATTCCCAGCCCAGAAAGACAAACTCATAAAGGCAAAATGTTTCATTCTATTAAAAATTTTTATTGCAAATTTGTAATTTACAATTTGCATTTCGTGTGTTTCGCCGCTTTTTATGTGTTATGTGGCCTGCTCCTCCAGCTCCTCCTGCTCCTGCTCCACCTAAGCCACCCTGAGCCTTGACTTGCGACTGTTGCTGTTCGTCCTGCTCCTGGCAGCAGCTCCTTTGTTTCGCTGGCGCAATTTTACAACCGTTATTCATAATAAAAATGTTATAGAACATCATTTTGGCAATACATAAAAATGCAGGCCAAAATAGGATACAGATACAGGCTACAGCTACAGCTACAGGCAGCGGGACTGACGCTCTAAAAGGACAAGTAATTTTTTTCTAATAAGCTCAGATCGTATCGAGACCGAATACCACCTGACCTCCGGCTCCTGCCACTCCTGTCGATGCCAAAATTTTAATAACATGTCATAAAAATATTTGCCTGTATTTCTGCCTTCATTTCCAAGCCCCAACTCCAGCGCCAACTCCAACCCGACCTCGACTCGGCTCTTGTTCCAACATGGTCATAAAAAAGTCATTACCCATCCATACGTGGCGGCCAGGAGCAGGCTCAGTGCTATAGATCCTCCTCTCTCTATCTCCACCGATATGTGACGACTTCTGGTAATAATATTTCGCGCTATGCTGCCCCCCCAAAAATGAAATTGCACAAAAATCATAAATATATTTGTTGCCTATTTTCCATAAGGCTCTCATATGCTGGCTAGGTCCATCCTTTTACGAGGATCCCATAAACGGGGTCGAACTGCAGCTCTGGACACTGGGCAACTGGCCAACTGGGAGCCATGCTTTAGACGGCTTCCGAGAGCTCGCTTTGTGTCAAGATTTGTGTCTGGCGATAAGGGGAAATGAGAGTTGGACCCTTTGGGATGATGATGGTTCTTTGTCAGCCTGGGCAGCAGCTCTGCGCTTCCTTGGGAATTACCAGCTAGCTACTCCTGCTCCTCCACCTCCTCATCATCATCCTTTAATTTTATATAAAATGATCCAGAAGAATTATGAAGCTTGCTGGGCTTTATTAGTTTACTTATCTATCAGTTTACTTATTTATTTTTGTATTTACTTTATGAATTAATAGTCTGTTGATATTAAAAGAGGATAAGCAATCTAGGATGCTTCATAAATCGGTAGGGATTTTTAAAATCCTTTAAAAAATGAGTCTAAATGAAACGTTTGAACTACTAAATGAAGTAGAAAGTCTTGGTTTTCCAATTTAAAATGTTTTGTCATCATTTTTAGACACCTTTTTCCAAGAGCTAGTGTTCTCTGTAGAGCTGGAAAAGTATCGAAGATTTCAATATCTTTTCATATGTAAACATCGATATATACTATATATTATATAGGGCTTAAACATCGATGTTTTTCCAGCTCTCGTTCTCTGTAACCCTCCTGATTAACTAAAAGATTTCCTTAAACAGAAACTAATTCGGATCATTTTAAGGAAGTATGTAAGTTAAAAATATTTAAGGAACCTTTGTTTAGCATTTTAGATAATATTAATGATTAGGTAAACCTTTATTTTGTAATTTGAATAATAATAATCATAGAATTAACCTTTATCTTGGATTTGAAATAATAAAATAAAGCAAGGTTTATGATCTTAGAACCTTTAGGACTTTTATTTGTTATTTAAAGTAAATAAGAAATTAAAAAATTAACCAAGAACTAGTTACTTTATTGGGATGTTAGCCTGTCAGAGATTTCTTTGAAGAGTTACAGGAAGTTTTGTGACGGTTCTTGGACAGCAAACTGGTAAGCAGGAAAAGAAGTAGCTCCTGGCTCCTAAAGACACAAAGATATTGTGAACTTTGGGTTAGGATCTGTTGTGGATTTGTGTCTAGAGATAATCATCAGTAGCCCTTTTATTAAGGTGGGAGATAATCTAGTAATAGTACCATTCGAAACTGAAGGATTTTATGGCAAAGAACTGCACCTTTTTACTCTTTAATCTGACTTAGAAGTTAATCAAAGGTGGCGGCTCTCCTCTAGCCAGCATTCGAAGGCTTTGGAAGCAGCTAGGATATGGCATTTAGCTCTCTTCTAACTTCTACAAGCCTCACCTTCACCCCAAGTTCTTCTAACAAACCAAACTGTTTCTAAGGCCTTTTCTCAACTACGTTCTTAGGGAATTTCTGGTGTTTTGAAGACATTTAAGAACCAGTTCTTGGGGGGCAACCTTAAGAGAGGAAATTAGGTCTAAATACTTGACTAGGAGCCCCGTGACAAGTAGCTAGAAGGGAGAGTTAGAAGGCGGAGCCTAGGAGTCCTCAGCAAGGACACATGTGTCGGAACGTGAGCTTTGAATATTTGGCAGAATGGAATCCATGGGGGACAGGGAGCTATGGGGGGGGCAGGAACTGAAGATGGAATGGTTACCAGGAAAATTAAGCATTTTCCACGTGCGCCTCTCCAAGGATTAATGTGCAAGGGCTAGGAATCATTTGTCTGAAGGCGCTTTCTTTCTCTTTTAGGTTGGCACCTAAGCCAGGAGTAGTTGCCAGCTGCGAGTCCAAGGAAGGACTCTCAATACTCGCAACACTCTGCTCCTTCCTCCAAACGTCTCCCCCCCGCCCTCCTTCAAGGCTCTCTCTCTAACATTATAATATTTAATATTATTTTCATTCTTTATTTTTATGGTACTCGAGGACATTTCGGGCGCACACAAATGCGATTCGCCAAGGACGTGGGCGCAGGACATAGGCAGTGTGGGCGCTTATCGCGCATACGCGACGTGGGACCACATTCCGCCCCCCGCCCCCCTGCTCAAGCCCCCTCTGCCGCCTAGGCAGGGGAAATCTTGTGCAATAAAATTCCTCTAAACACTCATAAAAATTGCAGGCATATTAAAAATTGTGTTTGTTTAAAAAAAAAAAACAGCAGAGAGAGAGGCAGCAGAGAAAAAAAAAGAATGAAATAAAAATAAAAACGGTAACAACAAGGTAGCAAGGAGCGGCAAGGAGCAGCCCCTTGGGTCTTCCGCCGGAATTCGCCGGCTCTCATATGCGAATTTTGGGAGGCTTCAAAGGAACGCTGGCGCAGGACCAGTGGCGGGGGAGGGAGGCCCATAAAACTGAATGGATATTTGAATAGAATTTGCAATAAAAAATCCCGTTAAAAGCCAGTGTGTGTGTGTGTGCGCGAGTGTGCGTGGGTGGCAATAACAACTTGTGCGTTATGAAAAACTAATTTCTCTAAACATATGCGCTTCGCAGGCTAAACACGCGAATGAGCCATGGACCACGAGGACGAAAAGGAAGGCGAGGACGAGAACGAGGACGAGGACGAGAACGAGGACAGGCTTTTTACGATGCGATGCGACGCAGGGCCCAACTCCTGCCACAAACTCACATCCCGTTCATGCGTCGCGTATGTTGACAGAGGCGAATGTAGCCAGGACGTGGGGCAGGGGCAAAAGGAACGTGGCAGGACTGGGGCTGGGGACTTGGCCTCGCCTCGAAATTGCAAATTTACGAGTATTTATATTGATGCCATTTTACTTTGATTTTAATGCGCGACCAAAATGCGTGCGAAGATTTTTAATATTTCTCTCTTGTCGCCCAACGAGGACGCGGCAAAAAAATATTTATTTATTTTGTGTCGAGACTCGGCCTCCTGCCACCCAGGAAAGTATCCTTCACATGCATGGAGTGGCCCTTTAGGCCCTTTAGCAACGCGGAAAGCCAAAGCGATCGATGTCCACCAGTGCCCGGGCCTTGCCAATGGGATCTGAAGGATAATATTTACAATTACCTTTCGATTTAATTGTGAGAATAAGAATAAAAGTTGAATCAAAGACAACAGGCATCGTTGGTGTAAGAATAATACAATTTTTAAAGGAAATCCTATCATTAGGTGTCTAAAAGTTTGCAATTAAATGCTTTAGGTTTTAAATTTATTATTAATTGGCTTTCTTTTACGATAAAATATTGTGTAGCAATATGTTTGGGCATAGGTTTTAAGTTTTTGGGCAAGTTTTTAAGGGTTTTTTCATAACCCTAGCAATTTCTGGAGCACTCCCATATATATATATCTGTCCACTTTTCTTCTTCTTGGACGTTGCTGCACTACGGTCAGTACACACAAGCGACACCAAGCACGTGCTTATTAGGGTTAGATGTGAGTAGGCTCGATAGGAGAAAGTATAGGTAAAGAATGTGAGGAATAACTGGTCTTCTGTCTGAGCACTTTGTTGCATCTGTACTAAATAGTTTAAGATTACATTTTTTAGTTTAAGAAAGCTAACTACGCTTGAGGTAATTGGGTAGATATCGTTATAATACGTTCCTATAGTACATTATATGTTAGCGAGACACATAATCTAACCAAAAAGCAATTAATTGCCGAGTCTAAGATACAGTTCGGTTCTAAGTTCAAAGATTAATCAATTAGCAATAATATATTTCAAGAATATAGTAAACAACGACGTATTTTTTAATATGTACATCCTTTTTTATATAGATTTCCATGGCTCGTTAAACTAGAACACATCTGTTGATATCCAATTTATATATTCATTATCCAATATCATAATTGTATTTGGATAGAGTTTTCCTAGCTAAATGACCATCACTGTGTGGCCATATTATTATCCTATTAATTTTATTTGATTTAATAATTGTTTCTAAGAAAGCTATTCGAAATAGTCTTCCATATTTCATAGCACTTAACTTCTTATTATACGTAAGTAAAATGTTTTAAAAGATATATACTCGTATCTTGTAATGTGGAATAACAATCAAAATTGTAATATTTGTTCTAATAGTTTAACCATTAAGAATATTTGAAGCACATAAGAGACTATTTGGCAAAGTTTCATTCAAATAGTTCTAAAAATCAGAGACTAGTTTGCATAGTAACAGAAAGAGAGACGGACATGGCTAAATTGACTCGACTGGTGATGCTAATCAAGACAGACTATATACATATGTATACTTAATGGGGTCGTAGAGGCTTTCTTCTCTGCATTGCAAACTGCAGGGTTTTAATGAGAGACTAGTTTGCTGATGATGCTTACTTTATAGGCTAGGAAATAGATCCTTAGTTGCGTTGGTAACTTCGCACGTGCA